>JANEHU010001493.1:0-179064 GCA_027563435.1 Nasonovia ribisnigri
TTTATTAATGAGGTACTGGTATATAATTCCAAGGTTTTTGTGTTGTATAAAATTCAATGGTAATACCAGTGGTAACTGACTAATGCTGAACAACCAATATAGGTTATCTGAAGCTTAAAGTTGAATGAAATGTTGAGAAAAATATGATAACTATATTATAAAGTCTATATAGTTAGTATTTAATAGATATAAGTAATGACATCAATACACGATAAAGGCGTAACAGTGGTTTCAACTTTTTTTAAGGGAAATTTTGGTAGATAGGTACTAGGTAGGACACATCACACATGGCATGTACTGTTTAGTTATGGTTGAGAAATGTTAGAGTATTTGTTATTAGAATTTAAAACTTTGAGTTAATTTTAATTCAGCACTTCAAAATTTCAGTGTTCAGTTCCACATTCATTTTTGGAAGGTGAGTGACATCTGTAAATATGTATTTTTGAAATTACGTATCACGCTCTTTTTTTTGTGATCCATCGTAAATGGATATTATAAATTTAGATTGAGTACAAATAGGTGTATTGTTCAAGATATAGGTTAAGTTAGATGTTTTATTATTTTTGCGTTTTACGTGTGAAACTATTATTATGATTTTCTTTATGATATGAAATTTGCAAATCCCTTACTTAATGCCTTCCAGTCGATAATCCGAATACCTATTACCGATTTATCAAAACCTTTTACCATTTGCTGGACAATGCAAAACGACACAAAATTCCGTTACAACAATATGCCAATGTAGGTATATTATACTATTATAATATTGTGTAATTATTATAATTTATTCATTTGTTTCATACGTATTGTTTCATCGTGACAGCCAATGAATCTGTACTATTGTTCGTGTCAAAGTACCTAATTACCTATACGTAGGTATTTAATACGATATAATATTATTAAATAATGTATAGTCGTTTGTTTTACTTTCACGAATTTATGCGGAAACCAAATATACGTGAAACCATCACGACATTGTAGGCATGTATAGAGTCGGTTCCGTTTATTCAGATTCATTATTCGCACTAACTATTAGTATTATTATTTATTAACAATGATCATTATATTATTTATATTATCATAAATTCATATACAAATAAAATATATTTATACGAGAGAAATTTTACAAATCTATTCTGTGTGTCTTTGGTTTGCCCTGTGTCTACTCAGCGTCCTAGATCGTTTAAATATATTATTTAATATTTTCCATTTTTGTATTATTATTAGTGCTAATAGGTGGCAGAAAACTCGGAGGAAAAAGGGATGGAGTTCTTTTGCTAGTTTTTCTTTATTTTTTAGAGCTTCCCTACAGATTATTTTCACGTGTGAGTGGGGGAGAGTGTATTGTTTATTGATTACATTATTTTTGCTAAATTACTTTTCAAACACAAATTTTACTGTTTTTGTTCAATTTTGTTGAATAAGATTCAAAATAATTTCAAACTAAATGTTATGAATTAAACAAATCATTATTATATTATTAATTAGGTACGATATGAGACAAACATTCTTAGGTATATAAAAGGTTGGTCAAATTCTGTTTTTCAAATAACAATTCGTGTAGACTGTAGGCACTGTAATGGTTGTATTGAATTTGAAGTTTTATGCTTATAAAAAAATATTGTGACGATGAATTTTTGATATTTTTGGATTGTTTATAAAAAACATACAAAGAACCTCGTATTAAATTTTCAAAGTTTTTGACCGAGTGAACACATTTTTGCCGACAATTATAGAAACAAAAATGAAAAAATTTAATGTCTATAAAACGCTCAAAACGAGTCAAAATATTTGATTATATTATCATGCATAGAAAATGATAAAATAAAGATTTGGTGACATTTTCATATATCTACTGTTATTCGTTTTTGAATTACAACAAAATAAATAAATCATTATTCCATGAGAAATTAAGTTCACTTGGGAATATCAATATCCTCGTTTTTATGTCGAAAAACATTCATAAAAAAATTGATTTGAAATTTCGGTTAACTTTCTTAAAGGTAGATATACTTATGAGGAATCTTGTATTCGACTTTAAAATCTTAGATAAAGAAAGAACATTTTTTTATCAATTACTAAAACAATATACCTAATTTGCAAATACTCATGATTTTGACGATTTTCACATATACTTGCTTAGTTACATTATATCATGTATATTCAACTTTCTAGCTCAGATTTTTTTAAGTAATAACAATTTTAGAAGATGCATAAAAAGTACAAATACCAGTAATGACTATAAGTATGTACGATGTACCTATCAGTATTTTTGTTTATTTTGTTAATTTTTTTTTTATTGATATTTTGTTACCTAACTAGCCTATATTCATTCATTAATATTGTACCTTTTGCTTTTCTTGTTTAAATTGTAATTACAATGTGTAACCCGTTTATTTGACTTATTATTGTATTTATTTTTGCGTAATGTTCATTGAAGATGATTATAATATTTCTTTTTCATCTATTATAGCTTGTTTATTTAAATCTTGCGCTAAGGAATAAGGATATTAAAGAGATCGCAGTACACGTTTCTTTTATACGTTTTACACGGCTTGGTGGTGAATTATACATACTAAGGATTTTGGAATGTCTGATTTTAATTTTGTATACAAGTATGAATTATTTGAAATATATCTTTGCTTTTTAGGAAGTCAATTTTCAATTTTCAATTTTAATGGAACATAAAATTAAGATTTTTTCAAAAATCCCATGAAATAATTGTATTGCATTTGTATTTATTTTGGGCACATCTAATTTTAAATAAAAAAAACTTTTTTTTGAAAAAGGTAGGCAAACTTATGAAGAATCTTGAATCAAATTTTCAAACCTTAGATTTAAAAGGAAACATTTTTATGAATTTCTATCTAAAAATAATTTGCACATTTTAGTGATTTTTACGTATTTTGCTAAAATTTGAACTTTAAATGCTTATAAAAAAAAATTGTAACAGTCCAACTGTTTGATATTCTTCAGCAGTATCTTGTTCGATGGAAAAGTGAATCTAGTTGGTGCATTTAGGAGGCAAAATCCAATAGTTTTAAAAAACGTCGGAGAAAACAAAATAAAAATTAAGGAAAAATGGAAATTTGTCAGCAAAATCGGTTTTTGACAAAATTGATTTTAGTTTTTGATGCAACTCCAAACATTTTAAAATGCATTACTATGTCATAATTTTATAATCATTTTATTAATATTATGTGATTTATGATTTATGATTTACCTATATTTTATGGGTAATTATATAAATTTATTTTTGAACAATCAGACCATCCGCCATTTGACAACAAAACTGTATATGTATATATGTTCTCGTGAACCAAACCAAGCGGTCGATGGACAACATCATAATATTATATTATTATATAGGTAGGAATCTGCAGTGTTTAATTCGGTACCTAATATATTATTACTATTATCATCATCATTATCGTTATAATCATAATGATTATTATATAATAAAGTCCGCGTATAGGGACGACAAGTACCTACGGTTGTTACTTTGATAATCGGTGCCGGGAGTGGCAGGAACTACGGTGGTCGGTGGACCTATAATATATATATTATGTTTGTGTCCTGGACGAACGCGTGTTTTATTGTGCTGTGTGCGGGCTGCACTCGAAGTGTGACTCATCCCGATTTTTACCAGCAGGCAGCAGTAAAACAGTAATAGCGACTGTCCGTTTTAATGGATATCTAACGTCCGTTGTGATAATATAATGCGTGTATATTGTGTTCACCGTACTTTTTCCCACCGTATTATGATAATTGTATAGTTAGAATCATTATAATGTATATACAGGGTGATTCACCAAGCATGCTCATCCCCGTTTGTTTCATTAAATATTGAATTCATTCAAATTCTGATTTTTGGAATTTTTAAATAATAAACGGCATTATTGAAGAAAAATGCTACACCAAGAGCATGCTTGGTAAATCACCCTGTAATCTATTTGTATCTAATATTTACGGATAACCCTTATTCATCATATTTTATACCCTTTATTGTAGCCGTATGTTTTTTTTAGTGATTTAACTTTTAAGTTATAATAGTAGGTATAGAAAATAAATTTTACTTAAAAATATTTACATAGAGAGCCATAATAGAGGTGTAAACAATTAGTTCAGAAGTTTATCTATAAGGTATATATAACATTATAATATAATATATTATAATAGGTGGGTATAAAAAAGGCTCCTAGATCATTTGAAGTTAAAACCACTCCAAATTGAGCATTAGCACTCTATACATATAGACAATTCAGTCAATGGCTACATTTGAACCTCATCTATTCAATTTTTGTCTTTTTCATCTCGTCACCAAGTTGTTCACCCTGCAGTTGCATTGTAATTTGTAGTGAAATTCGTAAACAGTAAATATGCCGGCCATTCTATGGTTTATTATATAAACTTCATACGTTATACTAGCTACTTATATATTAATATCAGATTTATTCAGACATCAGTGTTAATTTCTATGAGCTATCAGAAATCAGATTTTAACGATTTTAGAATTTTTTTGTATGACACCTTTTAATTCCTTAGTCTAATAAAAACAGTAGTGCAGAATACTTTCCTAGAAATGTTTGTGTATAAACATCAAATAAATAGCTTTGTAAAATATAATCATTTAAAGTTTAGATAAGTAAAGTAATATCAACAAATTGTGCGGGGGCGGCAATGGGGCAATGGGGCATACATCGGTTCCGCAAAAAAAAATTTGTTTCCGCCAGCTATATCGTTTCCGTTAAAACTAAAAAAGGTTCAATTTTCATTTCCGCTAAACTTATATGTACCAATAGGCTATAATACATGCGAGTATAAGTTTAATTGGAAACCACGTGAGTAGTGAAAGTATAATACTTAGTTGAAATAATCAATTAAAATAGTAAATATACCAATAACGCAGTATAAAATAATGCTATTAGCCATTTGGTATTTAAATACAAATAAAATACGCAAGATAAGAGTATACCTATACAAACATAGTTTCCAAAAATTATAAAAAAAACACCATTATACGCAACTTGATATTTTTCGTTTACAAGGAATCATAATTCATAATACTATATAGGTATGTTTTTGTGAATAAGTACCTAACTATTGCAACAAAAACATTAGAAAAATAAAAGACCTGTACCTAGCCCAAAAACATATATATAATATGTTAAAATTAAATTTTTTAAAGATATTTAATACACTTTAACTGTTGATATAAACATTATCTTAAATATAAAATTAGTAGAGAGCATTGGATATCTGGATAGATATGCAATTTATTAATGACTTTTTAAATCGTGTCGCCATTTGGCATTTAGTATTTTAGTGATTATTTGTTCAGACTATGGAATCTAAAGGTTAAGTTAATTTAATTGCGGGACAGTATATTGTTACAATTATTATTATACTGCAGATTATAAAATTAAAATCTACATAAAAGCGTAATATATTAGCGAGTAGGCTACGGCTAGCTACCTACAAAGCTGGGTACTAACTAGTTAGAAAGCTAAAGTTAAGTTAGAAAGTTACTTTTTTAGTAATTTTCTAACTTAACTAGGTAGTTTTTTTTCATATTAACTTCGTAACTTAACTAGTTGAATTCAATGTGCGAAATAATCTAATGTAACTCGTTAAAAATAATAAGTAACTAGTTATTTTTGTAGTTTTTTTTTAATTTATCGCATTTTTCAATTTCTTACTTTATGTATTCTAATGACTGATATTCCGAGAAATTAAGATAATTTTACCTATTTGATATATTTGATCAAATTATCAGTTGACAGTTGTTAAATTTAATTTTTCATTCATCATCAATAATTGATGTTAGTTACCTAGTACCTACATAGTTACTTACCTACATAATAATTAATTTATGTAATACATTACATCTGAAAAAATGGTTTTTTAATTTATATTTTTAACTAAGTAAAAAACTAACTTCTAACTTCTACTCTAACTTAAGTTACTATTTAAACCAAACTAACTTCTATCTAATTAAGTTATAAATTTGGTAAATTTCAGACACTAACTTATATTCTAACTTAGTTACTTTTTATATTAAAGTAACTTAACTTTAACTAGTTAAAAAAAGTGACTAACTTGCCCAGCTTTGGCTACCTACCTATGTGACTCGTACCTAGGGATAAGGGAATCAAGTTAATTACCTATATTTAAA
The DNA here is from genome assembly GCA_027563435.1 of Nasonovia ribisnigri. NCBI lineage: Eukaryota > Metazoa > Arthropoda > Insecta > Hemiptera > Aphididae > Nasonovia > Nasonovia ribisnigri. The sequence continues at coordinate 6,176 of JANEHU010001493.1, forward strand.
ATATATTTTATTTACAGTGCTAGTCATATAGTAGCTATACATTTTTCACTTTTCCGGCGATTTATAATAAGGTACTGGCGTACTGCAGTATTTTAATGTTAAGTACTAATCCCCGCCACATCGCTAACGCTTCAATTTTGTAAAGCCGTGCCACAGGAATAACCGCGAAATCTACAGCTCACTTATTATAAGGTATAACCTTCGGCCTCTTATATGTGTACTGTGTAGCATCGTTCAGTGACCACGTCCACTGTACAACCATTAAGCTGTATGTATGAGCTTAGGTACGCCCCAAAAAATGCAAAATGTTATTATTACAATTATTTATTAGACGCTCACTCGCTCACAACGTGCCGCGACCGCTTATCCACAAGGCGTGACGACTGTATGATGGCGAGTGTGTTTGTGTGTAGTACGGTGGAGTTGGATTTTAATGTGCCGGAGAAAACGGCGTAAATAAGAACTCATCGTGCAAAACGCGTACTATATGGCGAACCGGGTGGAACAAAGAAAAATAATATAATCTATCGTTTCATTCACGGTCCGTCTGTGTTCGTCTATAATGTTTATACACTCGATGAGTTCTATACCTCTTGCCCAATGCCCAAGGCCCCTCGTTATGCGATATACGTCGTAATATAATCGCCCGATCGACGAAAATAAAATATAAAATGTCATCTCTGATTCCACGCTTATTTCAGTAGATACGTCTTGTTCTTATTTCTTACAATATATTATATAATAATCGATTTTGTGTTTATATAAACACTATATTATACTTATTATGCGCCCGTGGCTCGTCTAATACCGAAAATAGCTATAAATTATTTTAACATAAATATGTTTTTGGGCTGCTGGGTACACGTTTTTTGTTTCTAACTGATTTTTGGTAAGGTTTTCGTGGTCATGGTTATACTATAAATTAACAAAAACATATTTATGGTTCATAGATTTTCCTTGCATGCAGAGGAAAAATATATCGAGTAGCTGAATCTGTTCAAAATTTAAAAATTCAAACTATAATAAAATAAAATATATTTCAGAGAGAAGACTTTGTGAGGGAAAAATTTAATAATTCTTAAAAGAATAAAAAATTACCAGGTGTAGAAATAGATCTTAAGGTGACTTACCCAAAATGAAATTTTTTTGGTTTGTATATGGTTGTCGTTAGTTATAGAAAATACAATTTTTATAATAATTGTATATCATTTTAGACCTGCATTTTATAATATATTTTAGTCAAAAACACCAAAACGACTGTATTCAAAATATTTGTATTTTACATTTAAGGGAGTTTAAGACTGGGTAAATCCACTGGCATTATATAATTTGTCACTCACAATGCACAATGCCGTGCAGGATCAGTTATAGTTAATAAATATATCTACCATATTAAACCAAAGGCCTACAACGAACGACCATTATCCAAATACAATATAATAGTTTTCGACCGATTTTCTTAACATTTCCGTCAATAGATTTAAAAAAATCCGTAGTGTCATAGACCACTTATTATTACTTAAGTACTTGTACTTTTTACTTTCAAACACAAAATATTGAATACATATAGTTGACTCACGAAGAACTATAATTTGCTTTTATATATTGTTTCCATTGGTTACAACCTAACGAACTGTGTTAAAGTGCAGCTTACATATTTAACGGAGCCTAAGTATGGGTAAATTTTCCAGCATTCAATTTTTAACTGTCAAATCCTGGATCCAGGATCAGCTTTAAATAAATGTATAAATGTCAATAAACTTGAATAAATCACAAAAAGTTAAGTGCGGATATTATACATTTTGTTCACTTAGCACTTTCAGTACTGCTGGCCATTGTATAAAATGTTTGTTATGTATATAAATTATCCACACGGATCGAAGAACTCAGGTATTGTATACAATGCCAGGACAATGTTTACAATGAACATTTTACACTTAGACCGTAACATAAATAATATTATATTTATGCACGTGAGAGTTCTGCGTCAGTGGTTCTCGGTAGAGTATGTCGTATGAACCATTACTGTGAATGGCTCGTAATATTAATTATTAGTGAATTAGTTGATAATATTTTTACAATGTGTCAATGTACCAGCTACCTTTATAAATCATATACAATATAGATTTTTGTTGTTTGCATGTGTGTTTGAACACGTATAGGTACAACATTTGTAGGTACGATGTTTAAATGTACATAGAGTATCGGGGCAACTGCAGGGTTTATGCATTTAATACCATGAAATATGAATATTACCTATGAAAACCTTAACCCCTCACCAGTTATCTTAGTTAATTATTCCTAAATTATTTTCGAAAAACGACAGTATAATTTAAAGCACCTTTTATGCAATATTGAAGGCTATATTATAGCTCTTGTAATCAAATAACTAACATGGCTTTGGGGAAAATCGATTAACAGTTGTACCTATCTAATAAACTTATGTAGTTATATAGATATATGCTTAACCCACTATGAAGATAAAAACTAAATTAATTTTATTTTAAATTATATAAGTAAATGTGCATTACATCTAAATCAGCTGGTCTTCATGATTTAGATTAACACTCAGTTTTAGAATTATTTAATATTCAATGACAACCAGATATTATTTAAACGGATATGAAAAATAGCTTTAGATAGGTATAGCCGTATAAGATTAATCAGCAATTATTAAACAATAAATTTAAAACTCATGTGCTTATCAAACCATTTATTTCGTGGTTTCATTTAATAATTTTAGATCGGCACTAATTGTTTTACACAAAAATATTTATTTTTTTGTCAAATTCACGTCAGTTGTCTCTCAGCCTTAAGGACTATTTTGACTGAGGGTTATCATTTATTTTCTACAGGCTACGTTGATGTGTTTATCATTTTTATTTTTGTGTATTTCATCTTGTTTTGGAGCTGAAAAATACTTTATTATTCAACTTTGAGGGTATAGCAAATTTGACCAAATTAGTACCTATTATAGGTTTATAACCTATAATACCTTAATATAATAATTTAACTCTGGTAAAATATTTTTCGCATGAAATACGGTTTATCATTTAATTAAAATTTAACACATCCATTACACTCATTACAGTAATCTACTCAATGACAAGGTACACTTAATGACTATTATATACAGCTGCAGTGTGAGTTTCCAACTTTTTAATATTCAAACGGTTAATGGTATAAACAAAGTTTATGAGTCAAGCAGTCTGCTTGACAGAGTTTTAGGCAACTATATAGTTAAAAGTTTAAAACTCTTGTATATAATATTAAACAATATGATTAGTTGTCATGAAATTTAAAAAAATTGATTTTTAGATTGACATCTAAAGGGATTCGATACCATGATTTTCTGTCTTTATCTAACACATTCACGGCATAGGATTTTAGACATGTTCTTTACCAAATATATATCAATTGATATAATAAAGCGATAAATATTCTGAAAACAGATTTAAATTTTTAGTGAAGTTTACTTGAAATCGACTTTCCCACATTTTTGATTTCATGCCCCAAATTCCTAAAAAAAATTATATAAAAAATTGTGGGAGAATTTAGAATCAATTTTTGGAGAAGTTAAAATCAAAAAAGGGCGGGTAAGTGTATGTCGCTCTGCTGTACAGTAGGTTACAAGTGAGTCACTGTAATGGATTGTGTTAGATTTTTATCCAATGATATAATATCATTGAATAAGAAAAACGATTCTGAGCGAAGACGGTCAGTCAGTCTATAATATCTTACTAAGTCTAAATGTATTTGATGATATTATTGTGAATAAAGTAATTAATTTTAGTATTATAGGCATTAGTATTTACTATAGTTGGTTAAATTCATTTTTCTCAAAAAAATTATATTTTAAAATGCCATTGCGTGTATATAAAATATAACAATATATTCTAAAAGTTTCATATACCAACATATAATATTTTTAAATTATATCAAAATAACTAAAATCATTAATCTTGGTTTAAATATGAAATTTTGTCTAAATTTGAAATTAAAATGTCTGTAAAAAATAAATGTGTTGATATATTTTTTAGATTTTTTGGTTACAGTATGATTTATTTATGAGAATTTTTGTTTTAAATTTTCAACACTTAGTTATAAAAACTGAACATTTTATAATTTTTTAATTACAATGATTTATAATTTTCGAGATTTTGACAAATTTTGTCAAAATTCGAACTTTAAATGCTTATAAAAAAAATCGTGCCTATGTATTTTTAAAATTTTTCAACTGATGTAACAATATATAAGAAAGCTTGTATTAAATTTTCAGACTTTTTGGCCCACCAAATAAATTTTATTGACAATTATAAAAAAAAAAACTAAAAAAATTGAAAACTAAAAAATGTCTGTAAACAGCTCAAAACAAATCAAAATATTTTCAAAATTGAATGGTGTATAGAAAATGAGAATATAAACATTTAGTAAAATTTTCATGCATCTACAATTATTCGTTTTTGAATTACAACCAAATAAGAAAAACGCTACATGAGAAATCGAGTGAATATCCTATGTTGTAAAATTATGAACTTAAAACACTCATAAAAATTTATTTTTAATTGCTTTTAGATATTTTATTTTTGATAAAAGTAGAAAAACTTACGTTAAATCTTGTGTTAAAATTTAAAACCTTAGATTTAAAAAAAAAAATTTTATGAATTTTTAACTCTAAATAATTTTCAAATTTTCGTCATTTTTACGTATTTTGTCAAAATTTCAACTTTGAATGCTTAGAAAAAAAATTGTGACTACAGATTTTTAATATTTTTCATGTGCCTTTGAAACAATATATTAGGAGCATTCTATTAATTTTCAAGAATTTTTAACGAATAAATAAAATGTTATTGATTTTAAAAAAAAAAAAAACCAAAAAGATTGGAAATTTAAAATGTCTGTAAACAGCTCAAAATAAGTCAAAATATTTTGAAAACGGTATGGTATATAGAAACTGCTTATATAAACATTCAGTAAAAATTTCATGTATTTACCGTCATTTTTTTTAGACTTACACCAAAAACCAAAATCGATTTTATCGAAAATCAATGTTGCGTAAAAATTCCCGTTTTTTCCTTAATTTTCCATTTGTTTTTCACGGTACTTTTGAAAACTACTGGAAAATGTTTACTTTTGACCCCCCAAAGTACCAACTAGATTCACTTTCCTATCAGAAAAGGTACTATTGAAGAAAATCTAAGCACTTTTACTGTCCCAAAACGTGATGACAGACACAAATTGTGCTTAAAACTTACGTATGGTTGAATATTATGATAAACACTTTGAGGAGTACCTACAGGGAGTAGGGAACCTATAGTACATAATATAAGGAATATGTACTATGAACACGTCACACAAAAAAAATTTACAAGACCCTCAAAAAAAAAACATAAAACGGAGGGGCCCGGCCGACACTGCCCTTTACGTACGGTAGCTTTTCAGAAAATATTTTGTGTCTTGTAAAATAGTCTGTGTTTATTGCATCGTACATTCGTGGACTTATTATTATGCAATATAAAATCGTAGAAAACCTGAACATTTTAAGGTAATATTCTTGTTGAAATAGCCCGAAGTAAGTAGTGGACTGTGCAGCAGCTGGTATGTGTGCCATATTATTACCTACCGGATACCTATATATTGTATAATATTACGTATCCAACGGGTATATTGAAGCGGCTGATTGACACACACGTCAGTCGTTATATTACTTATAGTAATAGTATACATAATTAAATAATTTTCTTTCTTACCACTGCAGTAGCAAAATCTATTTTTCTACAGCGAGCTGCAATTTTATTTTATTTTGTGGAAAATCCAAACATTTTCCCTGCAGCAAGTGGCTGCAAGTCTGATTCGTAGACATAATAATATTATTTTAATGATTATAAAAATATACTCTAACCGCACACCACCGCCGGCGCACGTGTTATTATACCGAACGGTCAAGTCCCCCGACGTGCCCGCACTTCAGCCAGGATCTACGCCTCAACAGTGCACTTATTTGTCCGCTCGCCGCAGTGGTGACTGGTGACTGGTAATAGGTATACCGCAGGGGCCGTGTGTGTTGGTGTGGAGCGTTTGGGTTTCGATTGCTCTTCGTGTCGTCCACCGTCCGTCGTCGAACGCGTATCTGCAGACTGCTGCTGCAGGTATATAATACCTCTAAATAATGCAAGCGGCGCGTATTAAATAAAAAAAATATAGTATTAAATATAGGCGTATCGTGATTTTAATCGTTTCGTTTGTTAAGACCATATAGTATCGATTAGTATACATTACACTTTATTTTATATACGCTTATATTATATTATTATATTAAATTATTATCGTTCGCTACAACGTCGTCAATCCGATCGTTTTATTTGTGCTAAACATTATGTATGCGTAAAATACATATTATTATATCTATACATAAAAATGGCCGAAGTGTTGCGATTACCGGAGGACGAGCGTAAGAGAACGCCGCAATCCGCTAGGCAAAAAGCAATTAAATTTGGGCGGACTTTGGTGGGGAAAAAGGCCGTGATCAGCAAAGCCATCGTAGACAGTTGGCACAGACGAAAAGGACGTAAAGTCAGACCGTAAGTCGCTGCCATTTGTTTACTTCATTTTGAGAATATTTTTTAAGGAAGTATTAAGTATACGATTTAAAAATTAAATATATGTACACCGCGCTACTACGACGAACGTGTTCGTGGGAAATAACAATTTCGATATAATATCGCGCGTGTTATAATTTAAAATAATAATAAATAATTGTATAGTGTTAATGTAGTGTGGCAGAATAAAAAAAGTACCTAGGTATACTGTTTAGCTGTTGCCTGTTAGGATTGTATGTAAATTGTCTATACAAACGACGCGCAAGTAATTATTTTTTCGTAATATTTTCAGGCTGGAAGGGGTATATAATTACACTAACTTGATTTTATAATAATATACAAAAGTATAAATACATTTATTTACAGTCCATATTATAACAATACAACCATACGTCATAATATTGAAATAATTTTAATAATTTGATAAATATCAAAAAATCCGATGGATAAATCAACGATTTATACTTACTATTTATAGTGTTATAGCTTTTATATAGGTACCTACCTAACCTACTTGTATAGTTGTATACTACAATACATTTGATAATTTTGTATATTTTATATGTATACAAGCAAAAATAGATAATATTATATAATAGGTACCTATTTATCTAGATAGATTTATGTACTAAATTACTAATACTGTATAAGTAAAAATTAAAGTGTAAACATAAGACGTAACCATTAGCAACGAAATCAAACATAAAATCATAAATCAATATGTTTTCTATAATCATTTTACAATACATGTAGGTACTTATTTTATCACAGTAGGTACAATATGACAAGGTTTCCACATACGATACTACACTCACATCGTAAAGGTTAAATTCTCCTCAAATCCAAACAAAAAAAGGTACACAATCTGTGTCCTTTATACACATAGGAGAGCGCACCCTCTAAACAGGTTTTATGCGATGCCGTATTATATAAAGCGTTCTGCAACAGCTGAAATTGTGTTGTTAAACGTAGAAATATATTCTACCCGAATACCTATTTAGTAATATTATACGATGGACGTTGTTAGATTTCGCAAACGAGAATGTATGTAAGACTAAAAGAAAATTGAGATACATCGAAATTGTTTCAATTATCGTACATGGTAATAACTAATAATGAATTAAAAAATCATATAATAATGTGTGATTTGAAAAATAAACTATATTTTGTGATGAATTCTGTATAAATCAAACACGTTATACTATAGATACGTACCTATATTATACACATTTTAAACTATAGCTTATCGTATTTATATTTTAATAAAATGATGAATGTTATTATTAAGATAATGAATTATCTGAATATTTCGTATTTTCGTGTCCAATATTATGTTATTATTATCAATGTGCGCTCGATTGTCACGGTACAGTGTAAACGGAATGAATTAAACATAAAATTAAAATTCGCTATCACGCACACGCACCTGGGAATTGGTTAGCACATTGTTAGATTGACTATATTATATTGCACGATGCATAATTTATCTTATGATAAATGCATAAATGCAGCTGTCTCGTAAACCAAATTTAGACATTTTTGTTTTTCATTAATAAAAAACCTACAAAAGTAACGTACCTATTCATTATTCGTATTATCGTATACACTATTGCATTTTAATTATTGATTATTAAGTTAACTTAATACATTCTATATAGGATAGAATACTTCTATTAATTGAATGTCAATAAGTCACACTTTGATAACTTTTAGATAATATTAACTTTATATAGATACGCTGCTATGTGTTGGCTATGGCATAATTTAGGTGACATATTGTATGTATAAATGTATAATGTATTGTCTTATACAAAATATAATAATTAATTATATATTTATGATATTTTAGTATGTATCCATTTCACATTTGTAATTACAGTAGAACTCCGATTATCCGGACTAATTAATGTCAATGGTGATCCGGATGATTGAAATATGATAAAAGTTATATAAATATATAATTGTATGAATATAATATTTATAATATGTATTTATTATTTATATTAACAATTGATTTATTGAATAATACCTAAAGCATAATACCTATTCTTTGTCTAATCTACGATTACGATTATGAGGAATGACGAAATACGAGTTATTAAAAGATCAAACTTTTTTTTTCTTGTCCGGTCAATTGAACGTCCGGTTGATTGACGTTCGGATAATCGGAGTTATTGGTTAGTGTACTTAATTACCAAACACTGAACGCTAAAATGATGGTATTTCGTCCTACTATATCCACTTTTCGCGGTGACGCGATGGAAAATATCGCGGTTACGGTAAGTCGGTAACTATTTCCAAGAGTAATGGCGCATTTTGGCATTCACAGTAATTCTACGTATTGTGATCGGATATTAATATTTTGGTATCACGTAATAACCAAGTTGCAACCGAGTATTATACCAATGAGGACATTCTATAGCGGCAAACGATTGATAACAGAGAAATTCAGACTGCCTGTTTGCTAAACGAAGCTGCAAACTTTTGAAAACATTACAAACGCCATGATCCAGCGTTTGATCTGTTTAGTTCTGGTAACCAGAACCGCGGGTAACATTGTTTATACTTTTACCGCAATCACTATTCACTATTCACTATCAACTTTTTATGTCTTACAACTCTACCACGGTTAAACAACATACCGCACCAAACCAAGCGCTCACGAATTTAAACCTTTTCAACGTTTCAAACGTTGGCGTTCGTACTGCAAAACGTTTTCCGCTATAGAATTTGCTCTATAATTGGTTCAACTTTTAAACAAATATGGTTACCTGCAGTTGTAATCATAATCAATCACGTAATCGCACGACGCGACACACCACGTAGCTCTCAATCCGGCTTTAAGGCGCCTTCGCAACTCACCATGAAACGTGATAATTTATAATTTATCCACGTCTGTTTTTTCCGTAAGAACTAAATTACATTTGAACCTATGTCGAACACACGCTCTGAGTAGGATTGAACTCAACTATACGGTATAAACGGTATAGGTAAAATATTAATAATGGTTAACCATAAGATAACTACATGGTTCAACCAATCACAGTTCTAGAATATTTCAAGTTTCACGGTGAACTGCGATCACTTTGAACTTCGACTGTGGTATAAACTCTGCATGTAGACCAGTGACCAAACGTCAACGAGTTTGGTTTTGGTGTAATAGCACCTTAAGTTATATACGACAACCAGTAACCCATATCCATATCCATATGGTTCACAATTATTAGTTATGCTGTGTTGTAGTGTTCCGTCTTCCATGTGTAATTGTAATATTCAATGCGTAGCTGCAGGTAACAAAATGTTGGTAACATTATGCTTCATACAAAACTCGGCATTTAAATACATTCAGTATTGTACGACGAGTTCAGAGATCTGAACACACATCAGTAAATAAATACCTCACCAGGATATTTTCCGGTGGACGATCTTGGGAAAACCTTCGCCGTCGGCCGCTTTCGCAATGTCCGTTCGTTGCATATCTATTCTCTCAATCAAATCTTTTTTTCGTCACCATCCATAGGTAAGTGCGTATAACCTGCAGTGCTCGAATAGCTGAATTGTAGGGGGGGGGGGTGCCCCTTCTTTTTTACAAATATTTGTAAACTTAATTATTTGTTATTATTTCATATTTTTTGTCTGGTGTTAGGTTATAAGTTAACGTAGTGGTGTAGTTGATATTGACTCATAATAGTTATTATAACAATAATATTAAAATAATTGTTCTGTGATATTATAGCTGTCTTGCCCGGCGTTGCCTTTACCAAATATTTGTTTTTAAATACCAATATTTGTAAAAAATGTATACGCTATTTATTTCTACTAGTTGGTAATTGTAAAGCAATAAGATATGTAACCAACGGCAACCCTATAAATAAACAGAAAAACGTAAACTGAAAAAAAAGTGCATGTATGTGACTCAGTGTGAGCTACCCTTTACCTACAAAGAGGGGTTGTTATAAACACGCTACAATTGTATTAAGGTATCAATACGACGTAGTAGTTTTCGAGTCTATTATTAGAGACAGACAGAACAACATCCATTTCTATGAAAAAAGTGATTGTTTTAAGCATGCCTACCTCTATTTTCCTGTTTAATACATTTATTCAAATTCTTAGTTTTAGAATTCTTAAGTATACCCAAAGACCATTTTTTCAAATTCCTGATATTTTTTAAAAGAGTGTTCTGTACTGATACAAACTTCTATTTTTTAAAGGACAACATGCAAATTATTTTGCAGATGGTCTTCTTGAACATTTGATGTATAAAGTATCTAAATCAAAATTATAATGAGTAGTTTCTGAGTTATTAAAATGTTTAGACTAAGGATAATAATCCTAAAAAATGGTATTACAAAAATATAAACAATACATGTAATATTTTATGTAATATTTAATAATACTATATTAATAATCTAGGACTATTTTTACAAATTATTTATTTTGATAGATCATATAATTGTGAAATCACTATATCTACTTATTCCATTATACCATTTACCATAGTATAGTATCCTTATTACAAAAGTTATATAACTTAAAAAGTACTTGTTCAAATTTTAATTTAGATACATAAATATTATTAAAAAAATATCTGCTGAATAATTTGATTAAGTGAAAGGTTCCAATTGGAAAATCAGAAGTTTGTATTATCACAGGATCATCTTCAAGTGGTACAAAAAACCTCAAATATTCAAAAATATGGTTTTAAGTATGCATATTTAATAATTCCAAAAATTATAATTTGAATATATATGTATAATTTAAGCACAAAATGAAATTGAGCATGCTTAAATAATCCCCTTGTAAATAGATATAGCCATATAAATAGGAATGCAGTGTTTAAAAAAAAATTAATTCAACATTCCCTGTAATAGATAAATATTTGACTAATATAGTAATATTAAACGAATGGGTGGTTTGGTGTAGTTACACCCCACCTTCCCCCTTGAACGTGTTTGTTTATTACAGGTATATAATAAAATTGTGAAAAATATATTTATGCTATAATATAAGCCAATAAGCCATATTATATAGTCAGCCATTATTTAATATTAATATTAGTATTGACTATTGACAAATATCGAACTTATATTGTATTTTGTATATTAAGGTTAGGTGGTCATAACACTTCCCCCCCCCTTAAATATTTATGGTTACCTATAGATCAAATCCATTGTGAGGTAGGTAAAAGACAAAACCTTAAATACAGCAAAGCGACTTCTCTGGTTTTTTTTACTCTTTTTTTTTTATGATTAAAATGTAATATGTGTAATAATATTTACTATGGTCTGTCAATTAACGACAAAAAGGTGGAATTGATTAATTTTAGATTCCGAGTGACATTAAAAATGCGTGGTTCGCATACAAATGTGCTGTTATTCTACGGTTTTTATTTTTTTTTATCAGAACCGTATGTTTACGTGCGCCTTAATATACACGTATGTAATATAAACGGCTACTCATTCGACATTAGCGTGTTGTGTTGTATGCTCTATTCTATTACGGGGAACAAGAGAATACGTAAACACATTTTACATAACCATCGTCTTCAATAATTATCACTTGTTACCTTGTGTGCAATATTAATTGTTCGAGCACACGAAACATCGACATGAATATATTAATATGTATCGATATGTCATGCTCGTTAAGTTATTTTTACGTGTATAATATATTAATACAAGTACAGTAGGTACAACTATATATTTTTTTGACGTTTTTAAAAACAAAATCAAAAAGTAACCAAACTGGATTTAATTATCATTTACATTAGTGATGAAGCATAAAACTATGTACATATATTAATTTGGATTTCGCTAACCTAACGTGTTTACCCAGTTAAACCTATACATAGTTTATAGAATATAGATTAAAAGTTCGTGAACAGTTTCGAGATTGGTAGGTAATACTCTGAATACTAATACTCCATAGCCGCACATTCTACCTATATAAAATTCTAAATCTTAGGAGTATTGCAATTATTTACGCCAAGGTTTACCACCACACCTCCCAAAACATCGACCCAAAATCTATTCTGAATTGTTCATCACTGAATATTTAGTATATTTTTAACATTATTTTTTTTGTTTTTTAAACGTTTTATAAAATATTTAATTTAGTAAATAAAAAAAATAATAATAAGTGCTATCTACAGAAACTATTTCTGAGAAATTTAAACTGACACATAATCGCATATGAAAAAAATATCATAATATTCATAGACTCTATAAAATTATATGTAAGGTACTAAGGTTGATAAAATTGTTGTTAACATGGATCATGGAGCCGACATGATCACCTTGTTAGATTATAATAGATTTTTGTTTTAGTATGATCAATAGTACAAAATCAATTATCATTATGCATAATATTATACTAGTGTATGCTAGTATTATGCATAATATACACAGCATACACGGATTTTTGATGAAACAAATTATTGTTAATGCTAGTGACAAGAAGTATTTCCACCACAGTAATATTATTTTGTAAAATCCCTTTTCCTTTACCTTAAAATGACAATACGTATAACATACTTTATATTACTAGATTAGTTTTATTGTTAACATTAATACTGTTAGTTTTTATAATTTGGTTTAAGTAATTAAATAACTGCATTTTTTTTATACATTTACTTTTAGGTAAATGCAAAAATAATTTGTAAAAAATATATTATAAAATTACAACATCTGATATTAACAATATTTTAGTTTAAAATAAATGAAGGGGGAGGGGCGCTAAGTGCAATTTATGATTGGAATTCGACTGCAAATTATTCATTTATGTGGTTTTACCGATCAATTTATTGTAAAAACTAAAAAGTTAAAACTTACTTAATTGAAATATTAAACATTTTCTTTATCACTTTACGTATTCACAAGAAATATTCAAAATGAATTAAGTGCATCGTTAATAGGTAGTTGTTAATACTTAATTGTTAACACTGTATGACGTATATTATAATTAATAATTAATTAATTAATTATAATAGGTACTACAATGTCACAATGATAATAATGCAATACATTTACATTTATTTTAATATTGTAGTACCTATACTCTATAGCCTACACAACTAGATTTATATCTTCTTACTTGATTCAAGCAATGTACTGCATAGTAAAAACTATCCTAATACACAACACTAAGTACAACGGTTTAAACTGTTAAACAAGAATAGACTAATACTAATGGATATCGATTGTACAACTAAAAAATAACTATTATTGTATTGTGTTTTTTCTACATTAACTATACCTAGTAAGTAGTAATACTATTCGTGCATTCGTACTCGTAAACCAGATTACAGCCATACCACATTAACTGTATTATTATTTTCATTGTCTTCTGTCGACCTTCAAGTAGGCACGAGTTTCATTTTCACTCAGTAGAAAAAAAATTTAAATCTATTACAAAATAGCAATACTGAATTATATGAATAATCGACCTAAATTATTTCAAAACTAATTTTAATCTTCCTAACAATATGTTTATAACATATTTTAGTTGGGATTTTTTTATTCATGATTGCCGATGGGACAAACAAAGTATCTACGAAATAGAATTATTATTATTTATTCCAATTTTATTAGGAACTTACTATCTATATTTTATATTTTAATTTTTCAAACATTTAAGTGAACGCAAAGTATACCCTCCCACTTAAATATTCTCCGATGATATATTTTTGAATATTGCCACTCAATTTATAATTATGGTTTTGAAGTCTCATGACTAGCACTAATAGCTATGAGCTATTATTAAATTGCACAGACGTCAACAGACAGGACCTACCTATCACGGATATACATTTACCTATATATGTATATAGAATAAATTTCAGTATTTTGCTGATTAATTTTTTCTTCTTAGGGTCATCACGACTTCTCTGATATCATAATTATACCTATATGACACGAAAATCAATTTAAGCATTATATAGGTTCAAGGACCAAGACGCTTGAGAATAAAAAAACAAAAAATAAGCAAACCATTATAATAATTAATAATATATGATAAGTCATAAATTGCATTATTATTTTTAGTGAACTTTTTTTAAACGCATCTTACTATAGTTGATTAGCTTAAGCATATTTTAAAATATTTTATAACAAATGATAACGCATTTTCCTATTCTAGATATTATAGGTTGTATACTTAAGCACTATTATACTAAGTATATTATATAATAAATAATAGAATATTGTAATTTGTAATGATCTATGAAAACGTTCATATTTTTTTATTTATTTATATAATTATATACTATGAACTCATATTTCTTATTAGTCGACAGCAGCTTTTAGAGTCTTAGCGGAACGATGAATGAATTGCGATGGTATTATAATGATGTATTTTTTATTTCTGTGTCTGTAATCATGATTTGTAACAGCTAAAATGTTTTAATCTCATCTTTAAGGGGTTTTTATAATTTTTTTTAGCATATTAGATCTAGTCGAATTAAACAATGACAAATGACAATTCCAAAAAATTTCGATATTAGGTATATTATAAATATGCACTTACTATTATTGACGTTCACTGTATAACAATGGAAAAAAATATATTTATTTATATATCATAAATAATTTTTAATTATAGGTAGGTACACTAAAAATATAATGTAACATAAAATAATATTATAATAGTGATTAGTTTAATTATAATTATATATTTGTGTATATTAGATAATATATTATGTATTATTAATGTTCATATCCATTATATATTCCAATGAAAATATTATTATATGTGGTATTGAATAAAATTAATATTACCCTGAAAATTACCGAGCGCAATTGATATATCGACCCAGAAAATAACCGAGTGCAATTGGTAAACTCCCAAGTGTACAACTACGAATTTGTAACTAACCCTTTTTTTTTTTTTTTTTGTGTGATATCGGGAATCCGGGGGGGGGACTGCTTGCGCATTACTTCCTCCCGGCCCCATCATTTATTCAATAATAACATTATTTACAACAAGCAGTTGAGTTTGGTCCGGCCAATCCCCTTTCCATAACTCTTACAACAATATTAATTTTAACAATACAAAGGGTTCTAACCTTCCATAAAATGTGCCCTTCCAGCTACAAAAAAATATACACTTAACTAGGATTATTGAGGTTGGTGCTGCCGGGCAGTCTCTTCCTCTTCTTTAGTACGCAGGATACTGTCGATGTACCTCTCTATCCTTGTCCAGCTGGCCATGTCACGGAGCATCAGTGGAACCGCCGTGTCTGGTGTGAACTCCTCCCCCAGGTTAGGTAAGGTTATACTACATATTTAAACAAATTTACGGAATGTGCACTGTTTTACAAACCATTATTATCTTATTACTTAATTTTGATACGTTTGATACTGAGATTAAAATTTAGCAAACAGAGTGGCAAAATGTATCTGATAATGATCGCCCAAAATGTTCATTAACTGCCTGGTCCAGTCGTCCAGACTCCATGAACCCCCTGGATACGTGCCTGTCAAGCACACGTCTCACTTTCCTATTTCGGGTGTAGGTATGTATTTGTCGTAGTAACGGATATTATAAGACTATACTATTATAGTGGAGGATTCTAATTTTTATTAATGAGAAATTATACTTATTATTAAATTCGTAAACAACGATCAATACCTATTCTAACTGGAACTCAATAAATAGTTAAAAATATGATGTTCTCAAGTCTCTAACATTCAAATACATATTATTCTATTATGGAATATTAGGTATACCATTCATTTTCTCAGCGTATGCCAAGTATAATATATTAAATATTTAAATATTTTTTTTTAAATATACCTAGGTATATAGTTTTTTTTTTTTTTTTCATTGATCCTTAAAACATCGACACCTAGGCCATTAGTATAGAATTTTGTTACAAGTTGGTGCTATTTACATTTTATTTAAATTAAATTAAATTATACAATTCTAATTTTTAAGAATAAAATTATGTTTTTTGTGTCCTGTGGGTTTGGTCCTTGTGCTTGGCAGCTTTTTTCAGAGGTGTGGAATTGATTGCGATATTGGTTGTATTTGTGACATTCGGTAATGATGTGTTTGACCGTTAGAAGGACGCTGCTGTGTCGCATAATGGAGGTTCATTTTTACTCATCAAATAGATGTGCGTTAGGTGTATATATAATATATATACGCCAAATTGTATATGATAACTACTCAAATGTGTCATGTGTAAAATTTATACTATAAATTTATATAAATGAATTTATATTCGTGTATACATTTTAGTCTACAGACTATACAAATTGCCGATAGCTACTAGGTACCTATAATACGTATAATATAGTACTGCTACCTAAATCATAAAATAATTTTTTATATTATTATGCTTGTAACTTGTCGGCTGTCTTAATTATAAAGATTCATCACAGGGTTTAAATATCCAATAATTGGTAGGTAAATAGTAAACAGTATTACACTAGTTTGGTAGGTGTGTAATATATACAGTTGTAAATAATATAATCTTGAAATTAGGTACATATATAGACTACATATATAGACTACGCAGGCGCGTACAAAAATAAATATTTGAAGGGGAGGGGATGGTTTGGTTATACAATTTTGTACTTGTATAATCAAATTCAGGCTTCTCCAACTTTTTTTTATGGCGGGCCAAATTTGAGATACGCTTTGGCATCGTGGGCCAACATTTTTAGAGGAATAGATAGGTTATGAAATTGAGGAATACCTAGATAAGATTGGCGGGCTGGTGCAACACCTTGGCAGACCGTAGGTTGGTGAAAGAGTCTTATAGCCAGTCAAACTCTTAAAAAACATACTTCAAAGCATGTTCTTGAATCTAAAAGAACTCATTTGGAGGGCTATGTGAAACGAGTTTTAAATTTTGCCAACACTACCAATTTCTACAATATCTCGACTTTATTTTATTCGACTATAATTTCGGCACCTCTCTTCAATAACAAACGTTAGCAACTATACCTTACTAAACAGTCTCTTATGTCCTTTCTTTTTTTTTAGTCATTCTAAGACCACTTCGCCCCAAACTAATATAAATACACCAAACCACCAACTTTTATATAAAAATCATTCTCTAACCAATCTGGTCATATCGTAATATGGTCTATTAACATAAATATGTTTTTGGAATTGCTATAACTTTTTTTTCTGACCGATTTCCGTAATGCTTATAAATTATAATATTTATTATTGTTACTACCTCAATCCTCCTACCAAAAAAATATTAATAATTCATAGACTTTTCCTGTAGATATAAAATAGCGTTCTACATTTTTTTTTAACATAAATATGTTTCTTCGGGGTTTCAACAAATAATCAAACATCAGAACCATCCAAATATTTCAAGCCAAAATGTATCA
Organism: Nasonovia ribisnigri; assembly: GCA_027563435.1. Lineage (NCBI taxonomy): Eukaryota > Metazoa > Arthropoda > Insecta > Hemiptera > Aphididae > Nasonovia > Nasonovia ribisnigri. Next base: position 24,126 of record JANEHU010001493.1, read on the forward strand.
CCCATTCATCCTCATTCCTCAACAGTCTCATCACCCAGCTTAGGGTTGCCACTTGCCACATACATCTTGGTTTGGCCGGGACTGTACTGGTTTTAAATATAGTATCCTGTTGTCACGATAGATTTTTCAGGACGGCCAATTTTTCCCAGAATCAAATAGGAATCATACGTGTTAATTGATATTTCAAGCCCCCCAAATTTCTAACCAAATGTACGCTCATAATCTAACTCTGTTTGCATTGTGATTTTTATTGATATAATTATTATTAAATAACTTAACACTAAAGTTGAACTTTAAATAAATCGATGTACTACATGAACCACAAAACTTCTTAGTTTACTCGCATGCATCCGACGTTCCGGTTGCCTTGACGGAGAACTTGTGAGTGCCCGCGTAGTCCGGTTATCGAGGACCTTTTTAAGCGCTCTGGAGTGTTGATATGATTCCCGCATACATATAATTCAAAATTGTATGTAAGCATAATTTTTAAAATATTTTTCAAACCATAAAGGATTTTTTTATCATCCTGAAAAGTTTCAATTAATATAATAAGTAATATAAATAACATTATTGTTTAGTGGCATGCTTTCGACTTGCTTTCGTTTATACTGTATGATTAAGTTATTGTACTTATTATAACGAACTATAATGTTTGGCGGCATGCTTTTGTTAGCAGCCACCTGATATACTTATATTAGGACAGCTCATTCAATGGACTGCCATGCAAAAAAATTAAAATCTAAATTAAAGATAATGACAACAAAAATAGTACCTATAATATAAATTTTTTTTTTTTGATTTATTTAAAATTGCCTTCAAACAATATTTCCAAAAACTTAAGACTTTTTGAAAATATTTCTATATTTACCTTATAATTATGTACTTTTAAAGTTTTACTATATATATAATTTATAGGTAGGTAGGTTAGAATATTGAAATTTGGAGTACCTACCTAATATCTTACTTAATCATTATTGTGATAAATTCCAGGTAGACGTTTTATATCTACAAAAATGTATGTGAATACTTGCAATATAAAATAGGAACATACAAATTCATGCAAATATAATATTATTAAACTGTGGGTCCAGACGTCTAGTAGGAAACGCTTAAATGTTAGAGGGCATCTCACATGACACGTGGGCACAAAGTGCGATAATTATAAAATTATAACGAAAACTCATAAAGTCATAACACTTTCAGTACCTATATGGCTATATAAATAGGGTATTTCGCCATGTTCGCCTCTGTCATTAACTACTTTTTAAACTTTTATTTATATAGTTTGTGAAATAAAGCTAGAACATTTTTGCTGTATTAGACACTCAACCAAAATTGTTAATAATCTATATAGTCATCAAATTGTATTTAGCACAATATTAGTTGATTTATTGTCATATTAATCCAGATGTTTTTCCATTCTTTGCCTGAAGTTATGGTGAGTACCTATGTAATTTTTAACGTCATTTGTTCAATTGAATGGTATTTCCCCAATTAATGTTGTTGTACCTATCAATACACATACTTTTGTCCCCACTGTATGACGGTTTTTAGTATAACTCTAAAAGAAATGACTATAGAGACATGAAATTTTGACAGAATGTTCATATAAGCATTTTCTACACATCATAGCATTTTCAAAATATTCTGACTTATTTTGAGCTGTTAACGGACATTTTCAGTTTCCAATTTTTTTAGTTTTTTTTTCTATAAATGTCAATAAAATTTTATTTGTTGGGTAAAAAATCTTGAAAATTTAATAGTAGGCTTCTAATATATAGTTTCAAAGGCAGATGAAAAATATTAAAAATCCGTATTCACAATTTTTTTTATAGGTACATAAAGTTCAAATTTTGACAAAATACGTAAATATGACGAAAATGTGCAATTTATTTTGAGTTAGAAATTCATAAAAATTTTTTTTTTATATCTAAGATTTGAAAATGTAACACAAGATTCCTCATAAGTTTGATTAATTTTATCAATAAAAAAATGTTTATAAGTAAGTCAAAATAAATTTTTATGAGCATTTTAAGTTCAAATTTTTAGAAGATTAGATATTCACTCGATTTCTCATGTAGCGATTTTTTTATTTTGTTGCAATTCAAAAACGAATAACTGTAGATGAAAGTTTCACTGAATGTGTATATTAGCATTTTCTATACACCATCTAATTTTGAATATATTTTGACTGTTTTTGAGCTTTTTACGGACCATTTCAATTTTCAATTTTTTTAGTTTTAGATTCTGAGCGGAGCGATGAATGTATTGGTTTTACAATGATGTGTGTTTTTTTATATTTTTTTTTTATTTTTTTTTTAATTTTTTTAATATTTTTTTTTTGTGTCTGTCATCATTCATCACGTTTTGGGACAGTAAAAGTGCTTAGATTTACAGTACCTTTTCTGATAGGAAAGTGAATCTAGTTGGTACTTTGGGGGGTCAAAAGTAAACATTTTCCAGTAGTTTTCAAAAGTACCGTGAAAAACAAATGGAAAATTAAGGAAAAAACGGGAATTTTTACGCAATATTGATTTTCGATAAAATCGATTTTGGTTTTTGGTGTAAGTCTAAAAAAAATGACGGTAAATACATGAAATTTTTACTGAATGTTTATATAAGCAGCTTCTATATACCATACCGTTTTCAAAATATTTTGACTTATTTTGAGCTGTTTACAGACATTTTAAATTTCCAATCTTTTTGGTTTTTTTTTTTTTAAAAATCAATAACATTTTTTTTATTCGTTAAAAATTCTTGAAAATTTAATAGAATACTCCTAATATATTATTTCAAAGGTAGATGAAAAATATTAAAAATCTGTAGTCACAATTTTTTTTTCTAAGCATTCAAAGTTGAAATTTTGACAAAATACGTAAAAATGACGAAAATTTGAAAATTATTTAGAGTTAAAAATTCATAAAATTTTTTTTTTTTAAATCTAAGGTTTTAAATTTTAACACAAGATTTAACGTAAGTTTTTCTACTTTTATCAAAAATAAAATATCTAAAAGCAATTAAAAATAAATTTTTATGAGTGTTTTAAGTTCATAATTTTACAACATAGGATATTCACTCGATTTCTCATGTAGCGTTTTTCTTATTTGGTTGTAATTCAAAAACGAATAATTGTAGATGCATGAAAATTTCACTAAATGTTTATATTCTCATTTTCTATACACCATTCAATTTTGAAAATATTTTGATTTGTTTTGAGCTGTTTACAGACATTTTTAGTTTTCAATTTTTTTAGTTTTTTTTTTTATAATTGTCAATAAAATTTTATTTGGTGGGCCAAAAAGTCTGAAAATTTAATACAAGCTTTCTTATATATTGTTACAACATCAGTTGAAAAATTTTAAAAATACATAGGCACGATTTTTTTTTATAAGCATTTAAAGTTCGAATTTTGACAAAATTTGTCAAAATCTCGAAAATTATAAATCATTGTAATTAAAAAATTATAAAATGTTCAGTTTTTATAACTAAGTGTTGAAAATTTAAAACAAAAATTCTCATAAATAAATCATACTGTAACCAAAAAATCTAAAAAATATATCAACACATTTATTTTTTACAGACATTTTAATTTCAAATTTAGACAAAATTTCATATTTAAACCAAGAATAATGATTTTAGTTATTTTGATATAATTTAAAAATATTATTTGTTGGTATATGAAACTTTTAGAATATGTTGTTATATTTTATATACACGCAATGGCATTTTAAAATATAATTTTTTTGAGAAAAATGAATTTAACCAACTATAGTAAATACTAATGCCTATAATACTAAAATTAATTACTTTATTCACAATAATATCATCAAATACATTTAGACTTAGTAAGATATTATAGACTGACTGACCGTCTTCGCTCAGAATCGTTTTTCTTATTCAATGATATTATATCATTGGATAAAAATCTAACACAATCCATTACAGTGACTCACTTGTAACCTACTGTACAGCAGAGCGACATACACTTACCCGCCCTTTTTTTTTTTATAAATACCAATACATTTTTATTTGTTGGCCAAAAATAATGAAAATTTAATACAAGGCTCCTGATATATTGTTACAATAGCAATTTAAAAATATTAAAAATACATCGGCATACATTTTTTTTATAAGCATTTAAAGTTCGAATTTTGACAAAATTCATCAAAATCTCGAAAATTATCAATCATTGTAATTAAACAATTATAAAATGGTCAGTTTTTATAACTAAGGATTGCAAATTTAAAATAAAGATTCTAATAAATAGTACATACTGTAAACAAAAAATCTAAAAAATATATAAACACAGTTATTTTTACAGACATTTTAAGTTCAAATTTGGACGAAATTACATATTAAAATCAATTTTAACGAGTAAAAGTATATATTATAATATTTTTCTAGCATCACTGATAATTTTAGGTTAATAATTAAATAATATGAATAATATTAATTCAACTTAGCAGCTACCGTAAAATAACAATATCAATATAATTTAAAATATCCTATAGACTGACATACCGTCTCCGCTCAGAATCGTTTTTCGTATACAATGATATTATATCACTGAATTCAAATTTAATACCATCCATTATACAGTGATCTACTTGTAACCTACTGTACAGCAGAGTGACATTCACTTGACCCACTTTTTTTTATTTGTTGATAAGTAACATGGGATCAATGCCGTGGACATATATCTTTAATAATATAATATTTTCTCAAAATCGGCCGGGTCTGATCACTCGTATCGATAATTAATGTGTGTCCAACACCCGTGGTATCGCTATCGGTTCCCAAAACATATAACACTTTCATAATGTACTATATTAAATTAATTTAAAGCTTATTTAATTTTTAATATTTTGTAATTTTATATTCTTACAATTTTTTCTCATAATATTATAATATTATGCTATATATAATATTACAATTAATTGATAGTTTTGAAATTGAAGTGAGGGCCACATTAAAATCTACGGTGGGCCGTGGGTTGGATACCCCTGATTTAAAAGCCTAGCGAAGTTGAAGTGTTTGATTGTTATTGCCTATATTATAGAACATTGTACATAAAGTAATTATATTATAAATATGTACAATGTACATATTATTATGACACAAAATTAAGTTAACTCTTTAGTCTTTTTAGCGATGGAAATATATTATATTATTGAAAGACTGCAGAGGTGCGCACTGCACTGCAGTGGCGACACGTTTATGAATTATGAACTATACATTACGTGACAACTAATAATAATATAATAATAAATAAAAGTACCTAAATGAGTAATGAATATACGCACGTCACATTATAAGTACCTACCACCTACGTAATAAAACATTATACGATATGAGTTTGATTTAAATTATTTATGAAATTCGTTGTATTAGAAAATTCAAAAAATATATTTTAACATAAATATTAGATTGTTTTTAGGCTGGATATAACTTTTTTTCCCAACCAATTATAGCGAAGCCAACTTTCGTAACGCTTTGATTATTGTCATATACTCATATAAACGCAAATAAACAATAAAAACAAATTAAAATTATTAATTTTAATTCTCAACTTAATGTAGCATGGTATAAGATATTTTTACTCTAACTATAGGTACCCAAAGCATATCTCTTATTCCATGATAAAATAATATGACAACGCTTTGCAATATCTTCGGGTCTTGTACTCTTGTGCACATCATTGAATCTAGTTCACCTCATAATACACTTTATACATACCTGGTGTAACAGGAAGAATTAAATAACTTTTGTTCTAATTAATATTTTTATACAATATGATATAATGTATTGACTCTTGAATTGCACGTATAATATAACATTTATTATTTTTTAATACTGAAAATAAAAATTTTTAAATATGATTAAAATATGGCGAATTTGTAAATCTCAATTTTAGAAAAAAATGTTATTGTAACATGTATTTTAGTTATTTTAGTTTATTTTTTACAATTTTTTGAAATCTCATTAGATTTGTAAAGTAATGTTGATCTAGTCGTAAAAAACATTTCAAATTCAAAAAGTATAAACTTTTTTTTTACGAGAATTTTTGAATAAGTACTTACTAAAATCTAAATATTATTTTAAAAAGTTATTACTTTCAAATTAATAATGAGTCTTACTTCAAAAATGTTGACATTTTATAAATCACAAAAATTAAACTATACATGACTTAAATGTTTTTACAATCAAAATTTTTCTGAAAACCAGATACTATAATTTGATATTTCGTATTAAAAAATGAAAAATGTTATATTATTAAATTATACATGTAACGCAAACGTCAAAAAATTATATATAAAAAATAAATTAAAAAACTTCCTGTTTCAACCTGTATATTAATTATGACAACAAATGAAAAGCGGTGAATAAATGAAATACCGATGGTCGGTGGGGTATTAAATTGCCATCATATTATGTCATCATACATGTAATTTTATCATGTATGATTCCTTGATTTTCTTTGCAGAGGAAAAATATCTAGCTACATTTAATGAAAATAACTGATCATCTACCTAGTGGCCATATACGCCGATATAGGGAAATCAATACGTGACGACGTACTTATAGGTATATTATTATGTAATCTGCCCTTCGTCTGTAGTCTATAGTCTAATTAACATATTATAGGGATCGATTTAGACCTCAACACTTATAATAGTAAGATGTATCTATAAAATTATTTAAATATAATGTACCTACGCGTAATAAGTAATAAAGTATACACATTGTATGAAGTGTACGTTTGTTAACTCGGCAGCAGCCCACGTCCCAAACTTAAATTAGAACATTCACACTGCGTGTGTACTGTGTACCATAGAAGGTAGCTACCGATCTAATACAAAACAAATTTCCGAAAAAAAATCTATCCCCTTCCCCAATCGTAATAAAGCACCTCCCCTCCACTGCTTGACGCGTTCTGTAATAATATCGTTGTTCCGCCGCTGCCGCCGCCGCGTTCTTCAGCGAAGGTCGGCCCCTCTAAAATAATATTTATTATTATTATTATTATCATTATCATCTATGTACTATGTAGTCATGATAAATTCGTACTGCATGAGCGTTTGGGTTCACTGGCAACCGGTTACAGCGGCATACCGTTCAGTCGCCACCAAGTTGTGCTTAGGTGTTAGCGGCGCGCCACTATAATATCTGCCCAATATCATACCTCTGTTTTGTGTAAAACTTTCATCTGCACTCGCGTCACGGTCACAGTCGAAAGCATCAATAATAATAAAAACGAAAATGGAGGACGAAGATTCGATGTGGAAAGTGTTTTACGATCGGGTACAGCGGAAATTGAGCGCCCAGAGTACTTCGTCGGACATAAAGTAATAATAATAATATATTATAATTAAATATCCGTAAAACGTTATCTATTATGCATAAATAATAATGATTTGTCTTATTATTTTTATAATTATTATTATTATAGTAGTCACTGTGGTCTGTCGTGGCCGTGGCTAGTTAGTGTAAAGGATAACTGTCCAGTCGTAAAGTGTGTAATTAATTTTTACTTGTTTATTTTTAGATATCGCTATAGCCGTAGGACTAGTATCGTAACTATATTATAACTAGGACATTATAATTTATTAATATTAATATATAACCATATTATAGTAAATATCAGAATCCCCAGACTTAAAAATGTTTAATTAAAAAAAACCATTATAATCTATAGATATTTATAATTTATAATTCCCTAGCCTTACAGTTGGACCAGTCCTTGCATAATGTACTTATATTTACTATTTACAAATATCTTTGTTATCAATGGTGGTTATCGGATACAAGGGGGAGGGAATCGTCACCATTATTGCCTCATCCTCATTAAAAAAAAATGTACTGTATAACTTTACCATATGCCTACATAGTATTTTAATATTATCAACTTGTTTTTCGTTATAGTGAAGGTATACTTTATTAAGCAATCAATTAAATCGGTGACAATATATGTTGTTGTTATTTTTATATTATTAAAAATATTAATATTTTTCGAAAAAATTAGTTTCTTACATAACAATATGTCTTGTACATATATTTTTATTACAATTAATTAATTCTTAAATGGGCAGCTAAAAGCAGATATTAGATTATTGGATCATATAATACAATTATAGTTGTAATAACCTACTAAAGTTATATAAAAAATAAAAATTAATGATATAATTGAACGTATCATATATACAACATAAAACAGTAACTACTAACTACCATTTATAATATGTAATATGTATTATTGAGTATAGAATTATAATATTACTATAAAAATTTAAAATAAAAAAAAAAAAATGTTACCACACAACTGTTGGTAACCCTCCCCCTCTTCAAAAATCTTGGTTTATATAATATGTAAACTTTATGCACACTTAATTGAGGCATAATAAAATATGATTATAGTCTACTTATGTTTTACTTGTGCATTAATATATTTTAATAATACCTATAGCAACAAGTAACTTAATAACTTAGTATATAGACTTAAAGTTATCTTTAGTATTACACATTTTACATTGAGCATTGTGCATTGATATTTATTATTAAACTATTTGTCGTGTTTACAACTTTATTTATAAGAAAGCGCATAAAATATGGTTGTTTAAAAAATAACAAAAATATTCGTATTTTAGAAATTAATTTTCTTGTCACGTATAATATCTAACTGTATATAATATATGTATTATTTCCTATAAAGGAATTTGTTAATAATAATTACCAATACATCCATCTAATTGTATTAGCAGCTGGTCTATCGTTAGTAATCTGGTATTTTATCAATCCGGCTTTGTTCCCAGAGTTTAATGATTTACAGACTACAGTCCAGGGGTATTCAACATTTTTTTTTAAATCGAGCTCAATCTGCGATGCATTTCTACATTGCGAGTGAAAATTGTTTGGGGAGCCATACCAATGTAATGAGGTTGAAAAGATAGCTGATGAATCATTTTATTACCTTTTTATTATATTATTTACCTCGCCTTAATTTTAAGGCGAAAAAATATTTTACCATTATTTTATTTTTATTGAATGATTTCACTTATCGATTGAATTCTTCACGACGAAACTCGGAATTCGGATATTATATAATAATATGCATTATACAGTTACGATCTTAGCGATCAAAATCAAAACATCAGTCAGCTTGGCGAGATGGCTTAAAAAGCTTCACGGGCCGCAGGTTGGAGACCCACGAATGACTGAATTGTACACAATATGTTTTACAAATAGTTTTCCTGTCACTCGTCGCAATCACTTGACAATACTTTTTGCATTGTTGAATCCAAACAACATTTATAATATTTAAAATATCGAAAATTTACGTGTAAATAGGTACATTATTTTGTTTATGTACCTACCGATTATATTGTATGATATATACCTATATATCTAATATTATGCATATTATGTACAAAAATTGAAAGTCATAATGATTTAATAACGATCTAATAATGATCTAATATTAATTATACCCAACTATACGAATTCGTATGCATACAAATGTATGTTGTAAGTTTATTTGTAATTGCTCATAGATTTTTATTTTTAATTTGTTTTTGAAATCTTCAATACAAGAAATTTGTTGTGCAATGGAACAATGTGGACATGAAGTATAACCGACATATAAATAATTAATAGTATTGCAAATCTTTGTAAGTAATTAAAATGATTATATTTTTAATTGTTTACTCGTTGCAGCGTATAATCATATAGAAACGATTTGAGATACCTAAATCAATTTATGTTTCGAACACCATTACACCCGTGTTAAGGAAACAGTAGCAATCAAGTAATACAATTATAAGTTGTAAAAGTATCTACTTATACCTGCTAGTATGTTAGGTAGAATAAAACTATAATTATTATTTATGAAGAAGAAAAAGAGGAAGGGTCATACTTATATAGTGTGAGGCATATAAGACATTCGCATCTTGCGAATTGCAAGTTTTAAGTAGAATGCCTTTTTATTACACAATTAACTAATTATATATACCTAATTTTAGGTTAGTATATTATAATATGTTTCGAAATGATATAAGCATTTAAAAATTTTGATTCTATAACCAAAGTCGATAAAAACTCAGTTGAATTGTATATTTTTTGAATTTTTAAATAATTTTATAGTACCTAATTAAAATGTCAATAAATAAAGTACATTTCAAATTACTTAAATTAGTTATTCTTTTTAGGTTTGAATCAGAGCAATTATATTAAAAATTCTTCAATATACTGAATAATCAATTAAAAAAAGGGGAAGTCACTTTCTGTCTTTCTGGTATATAGAATGATTCACCAAATATAATCATCTCCATATTTTCCTTTAACAACTAATTTATTCAAATTTTGATTATTCAAATTTTTAAATATTCTCAGACCATTTTTTAAAAATTTTAAGATTTTTTTGTACAATTTAAGGAGTGTCCAGTGGCGATAACTTCTGATTTTCAACTTTTTACTGTGAATTATTTAGAAAAAAAATTGAGTGTAGGTACCTCGTCATTGATTAAGTCACTGTAATGTATGTATTAAATTTTAATTCAATGCTAAACTATTGTGTGCGAATACGATTCTGAGCGGAAATGATGTGTTCAGCCTCTATTCCAAACCTAAAGATATTTTACTGTATATTAATTAACTATTTGTAATTTATTTGTCTATTAGTAATACGCGGTTCGTTGAACTAATAATTGTTGTCAAGAACAAATCGCATATATTGAAATATTATTTATTTATTTCATATATACCTACCTATTACATATTCAATATTCATATTACCAACTGTTATTAACTTATATTAAATAGTAAATACCGGTGTACTCAAGAATATTGTGAATATCAGAATATGTATTAGTTTATCACTAAATAGCTTAAAACTAATCTAAATACTTATTTTTAAAATATATTTGTTTATAGTTAATTATAATATACGTTGAGGTAAAAAGTTTCAAGTTCCTGCGAATAATTATTTTTTATTAATAATTTTGTAAAAATGTGAACTTTAAGAGGTCGTAACACTGGTATTTGTTGTCTCCATCTTACTATTTGAGTAACATGGCAAATTTACTCTCAGCAGATCACTTGTAGCTTCATTAGTTTAAAAATTACAGTGAATCGACCTATTATGAAACTTGATGTTAAGAACATTATCTGTGTTTGTTTGTGGGTTTTTACGATAATTCAGTTATTAAGTGAGTTACGAGCATTTTTATTTTACACTGTATTATATATATGCAAAATTAACTAAAAAATTGAACTATCGTACAAAACCCGCATACAAACACAGATCATTATCTGAACATCAAGTTTCATAATAGGTTAATCTTAATTCACTCTAATTTGTAAACTAACGAAACTACAAGTGATTTGCTGAGCCTAGGTTGCTGTTTGAACAATTTATCAAAAAATATTAAAGTTTCAAGTCGTAATAGTAGATATCTATTCAAAGATTTAAATATTGAATCGATTTTGAACTATACATTAAATTATACATACATATTATTATATTACTAGATACTCGCAAGTCATGGTTAGGTTGGCATTCACACCATCGTTAGGTAAATGTACATTGTACATACCTTTTTTTATTTCAGTATTACTGTGTAGTGTGTTTTTTCATGTGATGTATGACAAAAAGTCAAAAGTGTTGTATTGTATAATAATTTTAATTAATTCATACCTAAGTATGGAATAGGTAAGTTAGAAAAAAATGTCTAAAATAATTGTCATGTATTATATAAATAGTAATATTATAATATGTAAACATTGTTCGTACAATCGCACAGCATAAACAGAATGGAGTATTAATAGACAAATTCACATGATATGACATCATTCTATTGTTTTTTTTTTGTATATCTAAAATACAAGAGGTAGGTATTTCAGGTAAATTAGTAGGTAGGTAACTTGGGAGTTTTTTTTATTTTTCTATTAGGTATAGTTTATTATTATATGGATACGTTTTTCCATAGTGTTACCTTGAGATCATATAGGCAATTGTCTTGGAATTTAAAATGTTCCAATAACCTACTTATTATAACATGAATAACCATTTTTTTTATATAATATAAAATATGTTCCAAGTGATTTGATATAGTATTTTAAGAACCATAAGGGAGAGAGTACTGAGTCTAATAAACTATATACCGAAAATTACTCGGTGACCTTAGGTATTCGGTACATATTTGTTAGTTTAGTTATTAGCTATATATATTTATGATTTATCCAACTCTTTTAGTTAGGTATAGGCGTATAGTACAAACGATTACGGATATAAAATGTATACCTATAGTGTATATACATTGTGTTTCCGAGTAGGACCCTATGCTTTTTTCATTTGGAAAATTTAAATTAAACTTGGAAACCGGGAAGACTTTTAAATTACATAGAAGTGTCTGAGAATGTCCGACGTACACTACAATATCTATTATACAAATATATATATACTTGGATCTTAGGTATTTTGAGTGTGTGTGAGTAGTGAGTCATGAATTACGATATACATATGTATATAAGACAGTATATCTTATAATTCATGGTGTGAGTATACCGCGCCGTCTGTATATTATTATAGTTTTCTCCTTATTTGACTCATCGCCAATTTCAATATTACATAGGTACCCATTAATCTCGCATAATTTCTATTGATCTTATACCAGTTACCACCTACATCATTTACAATGAATATAATATTTGTTGACTTGTAGTTTATTTATAGTACCAAAATTATATCCAACAATGTACGCAATATCCGGCAGTATATATAGGGTTAAGGGTTACGGAAAATAAACACAATGTATTGCTGATTGTTCAGGTATACACTGTGCCTAAATTAAATCCTTTTTGGGCAAGCCGAAATTATAATCTCCGAGTCATATATGACTAAATACAATATAATAATAATTATTATTATTGTTTAGTTAGCGTTTTCATTCAAACGCACATCCGTTGAGAATAGACTATGTGCATACATTTTTTAATATTTACATTACACGTCTGCGAAACCTTCTACGGTGGTTTACCTAATGAACGCTCAACTATGACTATTATAGAATCGAAATAATGTTTCCTTCCGGTGCAATTAACGATTGTCAATAGAAATAAAACTGCAACAAACGTACATAATATTATAGATTAAACGGTTATAATTTATTAGTAAATGCAAATTACATACGCACATAATTGATAGTTGTTTGTCGGAAATATTAACGTTGGTAGTTTTTTTTCATTGATAAATATATAGTATATAGCCTTATAGGTATACAATTAGGTAGATTATTGGATATTATGTTCTCAAAAGCCGTTCGGGAATTAGTTATCAATTTATATTTTAGATAATATAACTATCGCACTGTCGTGAGTCATGGCGACTAATGATAATTATTATAATATTATAATATTACAGTTACAATACGATAGTCGATGATACATTATATTAAAACACTCTTATTATTTTATTGGTTATGTAGATAGACAGTATATTGTGTACCTACGTGTTACAGGCAATGCATATTGTTTGTTATGTTAGGTGGATTGTTATTTAATTTGTATATATAAATGTTTCTCATTAATTTTCCAAACAGTATAACTTTACAGTCATCGATTTCTATTTGCAATTAATAGAGTTGACATTTTAGTGTATTGTATTGTTTTATCCGTACATTTAAAATGTCGGAAGTGCGTCAATATGATCCTATAGAATCAATTTTCAAAGACATTCAGCACTACTATGATGGAAAAAAAGAAAACTTTAACTACGATTCTCAACATTTTTTAAAGTAATATAATTTGAGATGCACTCTGTTGAAATAATGTTAGGTAATAATATAAAATGTGTCCTAAAAGTCCCGTATCACCCTTAGTATCAATATATATAAATGCATTTTTTTTACAGTAATGAGTTTGGAAATCCTGATTGAATAGCATAAGATTTTTTTTGTTTTCAAAAATTCAAAAATTAACAAACATTTTTTTTAGTTTTTACATTTCCAAGATAAGATAGTTGATCATATTTTTTAAAAAAGTTCTAAAAAAAAAATTTTAATTTAATGAAAATTGACCAAGTTAGAGCTAATTATTATTTTGAATAATAATTTGGGGCATACTGTATACTTTGTATGTTATTTGGGATTCAAAACTTGTGTAGTGTTAGACTGCAAAACATTATAAACATAGTTATTACATTAAGGATTAACTATGTTTTTACACAATGTTTTTTATAACATAATTATTGATTTACATCAGATGCAGTATGATGCAAACAACTAATTTAATAATTTCACAAATGTATAGTTATATATCAATATTATTTTTACATAGATATACATATAGGTACCTATTTGTAATCATAGGAGTAAATAGCGTTTGAGATTTGATGGGGGCTAAATCCCTAAAATATACTAATATTGAATAAGCTTTAAAAAAATTAAGGAAATATTTGGTTGAGGCTATTTAAACTTTTTTTTGAGGGGGGCTTACATATAGGAGGTAATACATATTATTATTTAGTGGAATATTCGTTTATATAGTTTTCAGATTTTTAATATTTATAATGGAATAGATCAATATCTAATTTGGTGGAAATGGATCCCACCCATTTTTATGTAGTGTAGATTGAAATGAAATGTGGACGCGATATTTTGTATTTAAGACAATATATTGAAGAGGAGTGAGGTGCAGAAGAAAGCGTAGGATGATTGTGTGGGTACTTTAGGTTTGTAAAGATTTTCATTTTGGGAATAGAGAGGTCGAATGTTGGCGTAATTTGTTTTCATTGTTAATTCTCTTGCTAAGTAGAGCTTTGTAATTCCGGTCAGACATTCTCTGTAGTTGACGGCACGCAGCTGTGCAGGTTTCTAGCATATTAGGATATTTGAGTAGACTTTTATTTTTTCAAATAATTTAATTTTTAACTCCACAACATGTCAAAGTGATTTTTTCCACATTACACGCGTAAATTAGTATGATACGTGGGAAAATTTGTTTTTGTAAAATCAACATTGGTATTATTGGTACTATACTGGTATATATTTTGTAACATACTAATACATATAGTTATTAGTTATTAGTTATTACAATGTCTTTAATGAAAGTCATGACACACAGATGCAATAATAGGTACGTATTATATAGATGTATGCCATGTTATACTTGGTAAAAAAAAAAACATAAAATATTCTAGATTTTATATATTCAAAAAAATGGTTTCATTATTTTATAACATTTGTTTAAAGAATTTTTTTCATCGGCAAATAAATTTTTATATTTTTTTAGACACATTTTAGCTTTGTATACCTGTATACACATACACGCAAATCGCAATAAACGATGTATTTTGAATTTAAACAGAAATGTATATTATTTTATTATAACGTTATATTAATATTACAATTAACAATAATATTAGTATAATATTTTAATAATATTTTTAAGCAACAAATTGCTGTCTGGGTAGGTGCCTACATATCGACAATCATGATTCTAGACGACTAGACATTATGTCAGTATCAGCCAGACGTTTAATACACCTTGTTTTTAAAAATATGTGTTTAATCTGACCTATTGATAATATAATCGTATAAGCTATAACTAATTGAAATAAAATGAGAAATGGTAATTATGTTGATATTAATTTCTTTATAATAATAATATCATATCTTGATATATAATGAAATTAAAAAAAAGTTAAGGATACGCTATTAACCCACATTTAATCGAGAGATGTGGTTTGACTGGGTGAAAATCAGTCACCGCCTAAGATTACTTTTATATATTGTGAGACAGAGTATAGTGTATTAGTATATTATGAACTATGATATTATAATATAATATAATTTGGTACCTACTTTTGTGATTATTTTCTTATGGTTTCAAAATATATCATAAATAGTAACAAAAAACCATACAAAAAGTCATAATCTAGTTTCTAAATGCATTAACAACAGCTGGGAGCTTCTGTTGTAAATTGCCTATCATTCCGTCACGAATCAACCTCTTTTGGCACTCGCTATTAACATTTTTAGTTAAACGTGACATTTCTCAAATTGAAGCATTACAAATAATTAGTTTATATTAATCAAAATAATCGATGTTTAACCTAATGTTTTCTTTATTTTAAGAATTATATATTTGTATTTTAGATAATATTATTTAATTATTTTTAAATTGTATTCTTATAGAGTTGAACAAATAGACGGTGGATTTTTTGAGCGTTATGGTTCTGGATTCAAGGAAAATTTTGAAGAGGACACTATTATTGCCGAAAAGGATAAATTTGCTACTCTAAATGAAAGGGAAATTTCAAGAGTTGACAATGATATTGCCGAGAGGACTCAACTATCTTACAAAGAATTATTATCGTCATTGTTAGAACTAAATGCAAGTATTTGTTTACCTATCTAGAGAAGCCTAACCCATTAAACTTATTTTGATTCGTCGCGTATTCTAAAACATCTCACCCTCTTAAAAAAATGATACTAAGATTGGGGTGTCAATGTAATAGAATCCTAATTTGTACACTTCGCCTTCACTCTTCGTCCAAATAAATGTCCACCTCCTATAATATTCCTAATGAACTAACTAATTTTACCAAATGCACAAAGTATCCGTTATTAAAGTATTACTATACATGCTAACGTCTATAACCAGGTCTTAGGTAAGATACACGCAACAAACTCTTATCCTTAAACGATCGCTTCCGTCTTCTCCGCTATCTGTTTAATCTCCAATCACACAAAATTAGCAACTAAACTACTAATCTATATTGACTTTTCATCAAACCAATTTGAACATACGGAGTCAATTATGGGGCTTTCAAGATTCAAATGCTAATTTTATTCAACGTTTTCAATCTACAATTCTAAGCCGCTTCAAGCTATAACCAAAGTACCTTGTTTTGTATCAAATCTGCACTCCATACACAATGATGACCTTGTCATCTTTCCTATCCGTGACGTACCTAGCTAAAGCGCATTACAATTAACAAACGATTCAACATGAATCTCCAAAATCACATAAATCCACTAATTAAAAGACTTGCATCATCAAAATATATGCCTGGTAATCCCCAGAACAGGTTGGAGAGATGGTAACCATGAGTTGTGACCTAATAATTAATGCCACCCATAGTTATATATATAATAATAAATAATAATAGTTGTATAAATAGGCAATAGCTATTCTAATAAGTGATTTATCTTATTATTCACTAGTTTTTAACTAACAAATTGCTTAACTCGTGTCGAAGTACCTTCCCTTATTTTTCATACGTAGGTATCTACCTATTACTTTTTAATGTACCTATACATAATCTAGATAAGCTGTTTTTTAATATTATTTTTACGGTCTCAATAGTTGAATTTTGAATTCATGCAGTTTTAATTTTAAAATTAGGTGTTTTTTAAACTTACATTTTTATATAACAATTTTACAATGTAGTGAACAAAAATAATACGTAATTATTGCACTTACTATTTTTCAGTTTAGTTTAATAGTTTTTCTGTTCATTATACTGTATAATCGATTATATAATCAAAATAGTTGTAAGTTTAACACATCTAATTTAAAATTAAAACCTCATGAATGCACAATGCAATTATTGACCATCAAAATATTAAAAAAAAAATAAAACACATTACTATAATTATATTATATACATTAAAAATTAAAATGATTAATTAATGTCATTCTATCGAATTTTAAATCCACCGGATTTAGATTGATTAAGCAGATCTTAATAATAAGAAAATAAAATTCCAATGTGAGTATATTAAAATAATCATATTAATGTATGAAGTAAATAGTAGTACCTAGCACATAAAAACGTTATTAAAAATTCAAAAACAAAAATATTATAATATTATACTGATTACCGAGTGATTCTATAATTAAAGCGTATTAATCATTATCACGAAAAGTATTTAAGTTTTTTAAAGTATTATTTTATTCATAAATCCATAAAAAACCAATTTATATTTACTACTATTTCTTATTATCATCAATTTTTAAGTATTTTACTTGCATAATAACAACATTATACATACATATTTTTAATTTCTTAAACCAAAACAGAATATATTTTTTTGACAATTTTGATACAATTGAAAATCGAATTTTCAATGAGTAAGTTGTAAATTTGTTATAATTTTAAAGGTATATTTTAGATCTTTTAGATAATTAAGTTTAGATGAGTGGAGTAGTAGAGTAGTAGACCAAAACAGTTTATGGAGTACTATAACACTGTCCACACTATTCCGCTCATTAACAATGTAAATGCTTATAATTAACTACCTAACTGCTAGTTTAAAATGGATTTTTTATGCACAAAACGACAAAATAATCTGAATAGTTGAACAACTAAATTCTCAGAAAAAAATCCTGCATGTGATATGAAATCAAAAATGAACCTAAAAAAAAATTTAAAAAAAAATTGAAAATGATAATGATAAAAAATGTTGTTTCGTAATAACTTCAAATTATTTAAAAACCAATGTTTTCAAAAACCCTTATTCTTTTCAAGATATAGTTATGCGAGAGTTCATCGAGAGTTTAGCATCGCCCTGTATGGCTGTATAGTGACATGGTTTTCTTAATATTATTACACAATACAGTAGGTACCTAAACACAATAATACAAAATTGAGAATACACAGTTATCTATTCAAAAACTGGAACTTACCCATTTACACATGATGATATTAAAGGTTCATTTCTATTTTAAGAAAACTGTCTGTCCTGTAAAAAATTATTGTCTATGATTTGGCAGTGATAATTTTTGCAAGTTTTTCGTTGTTGAATATGTTGATCGTATTTTATTTAAAATTCGTTTTCAATACAAAACATTATAATTACATGTTATACCTATTCACCTTCCGGTTCGAAATTCTCTTGTTATTTTTTACTAGTTACTACCTATATAATTAACGTTAATACTGTGGCATTGTGCATAAACTACAAAATGCTTGGGAACTGCAGTATACAGAGTATAACAGGAAGAACTGACACATGGAATAGCTTTTGTTCTAATTAATATTTAAAATTTTTTTTTTATATATATATAATTTATAATCACTTGCGCTACACGTATAATACAAAAAAAAATGTTTTTTTAATACTGAAAATAAAAAATTTGATTAAAATTGTTCTGGAAAAATTAAAAACAACCAACTTTTAGATCTGATTATAAGACAATTTTTGATGGTAAAAACATCTAAGTCAAGTAGTTTATTTTTTAGAATTTTTTAAAAAATATCAATATTTTTTGGAGTAAATTGATTCAGAACGTAATAACTTTTTCCAAAATATTATTTTTGGAAAATTCCTGACATGAGCATATTTCTTAAATGATTTCTTAATCATATAATTTTCACAATTTTTGCCATACATTTAATCATTTGTTTTTTTTCTTTAAGACCTTCCCGTTAGCCATTGTAAATAGTGTATAGAAAATAAAAATAAATAAATATTGAAATAATTTCTCAATACCTACATACTTTACGTCTTTATTGGTATATTTTGTTTAATATTTCACAATAAATAATAACGTGACGTAATACCTAACTATGTTACGTAGGTTATTGCCTATAACCTATAGGTATGTCATATGTAGATTATTCTGTAAATGATCTACCTAATATATTTTACATTTTAAATAGCTAATAGCCATTCTAAAAATGACAATCAATTAGACATAAATATTATGACACAAATACAAGTAGAAATGTACCTATACTACTGTTACATAATTTATTATTGTTTATTGTATTAAGACTAACTATCATATTTATTATAAAAACTAAACATTTTAAAAGTAAAACAATTTACTGGTTGATTAATTTAACAAATACTACGAAATCTAATAGGAAACATATGATGAGTATTCGGCATACAAATCACACATCCGTGTTAAATACGACATCGCCGATTGGTTTTTAATTAAGACACATGTCGGAATGTAAAACACATGAAAAAAAAAACAAAAATAACAATCTGTTTATACCATATGCATTATGTAATCAAAATTAGACTATTTAAATCGATATGGCGTTAATGAAAATATTAGACCTATAAACTTTATACGAATGCACATAATTTGATGATAAATAATTTTTCGCAGATTATTAACGAGTAATAACTGTAAGTCACGTGAAATATTCTAACCAAAAGTTGCTAAAAATGTACATTATAAAAAAGTATAATACTAATCGTTGAACTAGGTTGACAACCTAACATTGCACAAAAATGCACTTAATTATTTAATCATTGACACAGTTTTGCTGTAACTATATTTTATCCAATGTAAATACTAAATATAAATACTTTAATATTATAAAATAATAAACTAAAAAATCATAAATACCTAGGCTAAGTACCTATACCACAAAATAAGTGTAATTGGAATAGTGGTATTTACTATTTAATGTCGGGTTACTATGACTGAAATGTATAAATATTAATAAAATAATAAATAATACTTGTTAAAAAATATACACTTAGAAACTATCTGTTAAGTATTGATAATATGGATATGAAGTGATAACTGATAATTAATAAAATAGCTATAATACCTAAATATAGTATAATAAATTATTAATATTATAGATTTAGTTTTAACTTATAATGTGCATAATATAGATTAACAGTTATTATAAAAAAAATTATGGATCGTTAAAAATATTTTTTCTAGTAAAATGTTTTTGTATGTTACTATTACCTATAACTATAAAGTATAAACAACTAGGATGGAATTAAAATATATAGAAATAAAAATAAAAAACAGATACCTACAATCACTGAAATAAATAATAATAGACTTTTATTCTAATAAAAATGTCAATGTGTTATTATACGACATAATACATAAAATAAAATTTGAAAAATAATGATTTATAGTCACATTAAACCATCATATTTTTATTTAAACATTATTCAATAGTGCATTTATCGTGTCTGTTTAGCATTATTATTATTTATTTAATTTTGTTAATGAACTGTCTTAATAAATATTATCTGATTTTAAAATAAAATATAGTTACTATAATTTACAGTTTTATATTAATAAAACAATAAACAATCATAAATGGATTATGCACATTTGTATATACTTCGTTATTTTGACGTTTATCGAGATCCACATTAAAAAAATCTCAACATATAATATACGGGGGCGGAGTTTGGTTTAGGTCACTGTTTGGCACTATAGCAGATTACCACAGAAATAGCACATTTGGCTTGGGCAGCACACGCGTACGATTTATCTTTAGAAGTGCTATTTCATCTGAGTATTCAACACAGTTTTTTCACTCTCAGATAACTCATTCATTCTCCGAAATTTTGTATAAAATGAAGTCTAATTTTAAGGCAAAACATTTTAACTTTAGGGGTGTTAAAAAAGAAGAGATGCAAAGGAGAAATGAAAATCAAATACAGTATATGACTGTTGGTCTAATCAATATTTAATAATAAATATATATGAACTATGAAGACGTCAACAATTTAATAGTATAAATGTATTTTTCTATTACAGATAAACGAATTATATGAAGAAGTATTGCACGAAATATTACATTGTATTGGGATGGAAAAAAATTGTTTAAATCAAGAAAATGTTGTTGAATTTGCCCGAAAAGCATTTAAAATTGATCAAGAAACTCACGAAGCTATATATCAAGCCGTTATAGAAAAAGAAGTAAGCGCCTACCGATTTTATAGTCATTATTGTAATATGTATTTCAAATGTTATCTATATTTGTAGTATACTGTACAATCAGTATTATAATTATTACTTATTAGTAAAAAGTATTAACGTTTAATATATTTTGTTTAAAAGGCTCCGAACATAATGTTAAATATTGAAATCATCGAAGGGAAAGACATAAAACCAAAAGATGCGAATGGTTTTAGTGATCCGTTTTGTACCTTATTTTTGTCGTCTACCCAGCAACATAGATATAACACTTCGGTTAAAAGTCAAACTCTGCGGCCGGTCTGGGAAGAACACTTTTCACTGTAGGTATTTCCACAAACATTTATTACATAATATTATTAGACATAAGAAATCAAAACTATATAGGTATTCAATTTAGGCCGGTTGAGACTCCCGCTGACGATATTTTATGCGTGGAAGTTTGGGACTTTGATCCGGCGGAAACAGTAAAAGAAAAAGTTACAAAGGTCGGCGACATTAAAGGATTTAAAGGAATGAGAAGGTTCATGAAAGAAATCGCGGTAACTGCTACGAACGGTAAACACGATAATGAAATTATCGGCGGTACGTTAATACCACTTAAGGTAATTATTACATATTTATTTTTTCACTTTTTCTTGACGACTGACGTTTTAACATATTTTTCGTTGCTATTATATACAGACAATACCTTCTCGAGGTCAAATAGCTTGGTACAGTTTGGAGAAAAAAGGCAAGGGCAAGCCTCAGGGGAATTTGTTATTAAAATTGTCGTTTGGCAGTGAAAAAAATAAACAAGTTGCCGCTCAAGAACATAGACATCTACTGCGAGTATTGTTAGCTCACCAAATGAATGCACAAAAGGTGAATTTTTATTTTAGACAAATAAAAAAACTAAAACTAAATTTAATATTTATTTAACTTTAGCCTGAAATGAATTCTTGGATGGGTGATTTTTTACCAGAGTCTACCTTAATTATTCAACAACATGTAGCACAAAGTAATATCGGTGCTGTTGACGAGTGTTTGGGCCAATGGATTGAATTTATTAACGCACATGTGTTGAGTCCTGTGGTCAATTTTAAAGTATTTTCGGACTTAATAGACAGTTTAATCAAGTCCATAACCGCTGGACACTTGTCCAACGAAGAGGTAGACAAATATTACTGTAATTTTGACGTTTTCAATTTTTAACAAATGTGTATATCATATTATTTAGTTAAAAATGTTCTGGCAGTCGTCTAAAAAAATCTTGCCATTTTGTTTCAATGCTATTCGAACGATACGTAAAAAATCTGCAGACGACGAACAGTCATTGAATCAATCAGAATACGTTTTAAAGTAAATTTAATAAATAATGATATGATTTTAACAAGACGATGTTGTTAAATTACATTTTGGAATTTTTAGTATATTACGAAATCTTGCATCGTTGGAGTTACCAAATGATTTAGATCTCTTTCCGTCGGATGTTTATGGTTGGCTGTTACCACGCGAAGACACCAGAGACATAAAAAGTACATTGTACGACGCTGTCGTCCATGGCGCGGTAGATTGGTTAGCATTTATTTTAATATCGAATCATCGGTTATTTTTCTAATTTCATTTTCCACGTTTATACAGGCATGTTCACATATTAGAAAACAACAAACCCGATGATTATACGGACGAAGGACAAATGAAACTTCAACTTAAAATAATTCAACTTCTGAAACTAGATTTGCAGAGGGCCATAGAGTTTCATAACAAGCTGTTTATCAAGTAAGATTACCTAATGATGTTCAATATTAATTGTAAGGTATTAAAAAATATATATTTGATATCAAAATTATTAATTAATTTAAAGGAAAATGCAATTTCCGTATGCCAGTACACTATTTTCTATATACGAATGTAAAATATCTGAAATGTGTGAACCATTCATCACTCGTATTTGTATGAATATGAAGCCAATTAATTTCGAGGAAAACGGACGGTTTCAAGTTGACAACGACCCGCTTGCAATGGGAACGTCACTTTTTGAACTTTACATGGGGATTCAGAAATTTGTCGAGTAATTTTTTACAGTTCTTTGTGAGACGCATGACAATAATAAAAATAACGTGTTTTTTAAAAATGTTTTTAGTTTAGGAAAAAACGACTGCAACGTAGACTTGGAGAGTAGTCATTTGGTCAAGTATCACTTATGGTTCCAACAAGGTGTAGCCAGGTGGTTGGATATCGCCGCATATAAGGCCATGCAACGCATCGAAAGAGCTGTAGATTTGGACAAATTAGTCAAAGTGGACACATCAGTAGAGTACAGTTCGTCAGCAGTGGATACATTGGCAATTTTCTACCAAATAAAAGTATTTTGGCAGCAACTAGCATGGCCTGACGCCGAAGGTTCTTATTCATTTGTGGCAAAGATAATTGATGACATTTGCAGATGTTCGGTATACTTTTCGGACAAAACAGCTTTTAAAGTTAACTGTACCGTAATTGAAAATAAAAGATTCGAAGTCACCAAAGAAGTAATAAATTAATTTATAAATATGATAGGCAAATAAAATAAAACGTTAAGCATTGACTCAAAGGTGGGCGTTAAAAAGTTAATTTTGTTTTTAACTGTTTAACTTAACTAGTTAAAGCATTCATTGTAATAACATAGCTTTTTTCAGTTAAAAGCATATTTATTTATCCCTATAATTATCCATACCTTTTATGTTTAAACTAATCATTTAATTTTTTTTTACTCAATTTACTCAATTTTAAACTCATTGACTATATTGTATTTAAATGTATTGTTTGTGAACTAACTTAATTAAGCTATATTTTTTAATTAACTTGCCCATCTTTGAGCATTGTATGACATGGGTCGTTGAGCACCTATCCTAACCTGTTCTTTTTCCTTTACCTTAAATTAATAATGAATATCATCTTTCTTACGCATTCAATAATTTATAGTGGTGCCTGGCAGTAAACAATATAGATTATGTAAAACAATCCATCTGTCCATTTGTCAATGATTTGGGCCTAACACATTTGTTGGACAGCTTGGCAAACTATAAGAGTGAAATTTCAGCAGATCATTGTAAAAAAACACTGGATTTAGTTGTTGATAATGCAATTGATACAGTAAACAACAAGATAATAGACCTTTTACAGACTGTTGTGAATAAAGTATGTTCAAAATGAAAATTTTAGAAAAGAGTTCTAGTTAAAGTTTTGTTCTATTTTTTTTAGATGTCTCCAGAAATAAGTAAATTTTTGATTGAAGGTGCAGAAGTTATTAATACAAACAATAGTCATTTGGACAATTTAATGTTATATTTGGATGAAAATCTTTGTACGTTAAGTAAGGAACTTAACGAAGAAAATTTCCAACGTATACTTGACATTATAGTTGATCAAATAGCAACGATTATGTATAATCTTATACAAAATAATTTAGAGGTAAGCAATTTATATGTCTAATGGTTCAAATGATAATATTAATAATTTTTGTTTACACATTTTAATAGAAAAAGAAACCACCTACATATTTTAGGAATCTAAGAGATAGTTTTCATATGTTGTTTGGATTTTTGAGAAAAGATAACACTACTGAATATAAAAGTGAAACAATTCAAAAGCTTGAAGCACTAATGTATTTACATACATTGGATACTGTAGACCTTATACATGAATACTATTTAGAAAGACTTCAAAAACAAAAAGAGACGGAAGATGCTAACGAAGGAGTATTAACTGTTAAATTAATATTTATCAACAATGTTCTCAAAGTAGACATACTAAATGCTAATGGAATTAAAGCAATGGACTCTAATGGTATTTATTTATAAGTATTTACTATACAAATCTGTATGTATTGATGTATAAACCAGAATTTTCACACGACATTGTGTTTCAGGTTTCAGTGATCCATTTATTAAAGTACGTTTGCTGCCCAAAGAAAAATTTCTACATGCCATTAAACCATCAACTGCAGTACAGAAAAAAACTTTGTATCCTTTATTTGACGAATGTTTTAAAATGTTAGTATTGTAATAGCTTACTACAAAATTTATAATTTAGGTAACTATATTGTTATTATTTTGATTACAGTCCTTTAACTCCTGAACAACGTGCTGAAGAAAATGGTTTAGTTATGTTTATAGTGAAAGATCAAGATTTCATGGGAATGACAAATGAGTTTGTATCTGAAACATTTGTACATTTTAAAGATATTCCATCCACACAGTTGGAAAATGACTTAGGTAGTGTACCTCAAATAAGATTAAAGCTGACATCTCCTAAATCTTTAGGTAATTATCAGTAAATTAATTTTTTATATTTTATTAGGACTTATATTGTATGGGCATAAATATTTTAATTGTTATGTATTTATTTTATTAAACATTATAGATACAACAATTCTTCAAGCTCTTGATACTAGATCCACAGACAAATTGGCAAAAGAATTTCTTAAGCGAGAAAAAATAAAAATTACTGCAGCAAATTCGACACCGAAAAAATGACTACAGTCTATTATTGGACGAATTAAGCGTAATACGTCCACATTGACACGGAAAATTAAAAATTCATTTTGATTTGTTGTATAAATAAATTAAGATTTAAAATTTATCAAAAAAATTATAATGTAAGACTGAACTAGGGATGACATTTTTTTTACATATTTTAAATTTAAGTACAGCACATGGCTGTGTTACAATATAAATAAATGATTTTTAAAGTTAAGTACCTATAAAATATTAATTATGTTGGTAGATAATTTATAATTAATTTTATATTATATTTCTTAATTATATTATTATATTTGATACAGATATTGTATTAAATTATAACAAATAATTGGGGCAATATTAACTTAATAAATAAGTATAACAATTTTGTATCAATAAATTGAACAAATATAAATTTTTAATAATACAAATTGTGTTTTATTTTAAACAATAGTTGATAAAGCTTAATGTATTTGAATATTTCTTATAGACATGGTATGTTATAATTAAGGGTCAGTGCACAAATTTGACTGATCCTACTTACCTACCATATGTATACTTATTTATGTTTTCATTTGTTTATGAATACTGTTAAGTTGACAATAATTAAAATTGTTTATGTTATGCAGAAGCGGAAGATCATATTGGTAAATAAATAAATTAGTAATAATCTTAATTCAATTCAGCTTCCTTGAACTGAAAATTTTTTACTCCTGTTGGTATAATTAATACTCGCAAGGTTAAAAAAATAAAATAAATTGATAAGTAGATATTATGTAAAGATAATACTTACATAATAAGTAATATAGGTAGGTATACAGAATAAAAATATTTAATTCACGTAATATGGGTTCAAAAACATATTTAATATACAAAAATTACATTCAATAAAAATATATTATGAAAGAAAGTATCTAATGAAATTCATTTGTATACATAAACATATATTAAATCGCAATTATTTCAAAAAAATATCTGGTTGTACACAAAGTATAAAAATAGTGCATTTATATTTTTACATAATTAAAAATATACCTTAATTATTTATAAATTCCATAAACAAGACAAATATGAGAAGATGTATTATTAAGAGAATAGTATGTTGCTTTAGCTTATGACTAGTATACCTGTATCTGTCATGTAAGTTGTAACATAAAAATCAAGTTAAGAATTTTAAATATTACAAGTTATAGGTAAAGTTGTTAACATTATTCTAGATTATTACTATTTAAAATAGTTTAAACTCTAAACAATATAAACCCTTGTCATCTCATCAAATACAAAAGTACAAAACATTAGAATATAATAGTAAAGGTCCCCACACACTGCAGCAGTGGCGGTTACGGCAAAATGAGTCCGGTGACAATTTTACCGCCACCGCTGCAGTGTGTGGAGACCTTAAGATAGGTGGTACTACAGGTACACAAAAAAATACATCAAAATATATCAAAATAAGTATGTAAACAAATATTTTTACTCACAATTCATCCTTTAGATTATTTTTTTGATAAACAGGAAATGCCCAAAATTCATTAGGTAGACCATTTGAATCTCTCTCGCGTTTAACAAAAGCACTGAATGAAGATATACAATTGCCGATAAAATAATCCGCCTTGCCTAATATTGCAAGATCTACATGTGGACTATCTCTATCGTATTTTACAATCTTCAAATTAAAACTTGATAAAGCGTGTGAAAGTTCAGGGATTAGATGATTGTTATCAGATGCTACAAAAACTGTGCTTATGTCTTTGCCATATTTTCGAATGAGTCTTTTGAGTTGTTTCACAACTGTTTCAAACGTAGGATAGCATAATTCTTCTGTAGCTTTTCCATATTCATTTCTGTAGCCTAAGCACTGTGGAGCTGAGAACAACAAAGAGTTCTTGGTGATATGTTCACAAGCCCTGACCCAATCAATACCATTGCGCAAGTGAATGCCAATAAATTTGCCAGGCTTAATTCTATTATTTATAAAAGAGTTTGCTAACTTATCTATTTCGTCATTCCATTTTAAGTACTTATGAAGCTCTACATTTTCTTTTTGAATTGGAAAACTTGCTGGAGCACCAACAAATGCCAACACAGGCCATTCAGATGGTGGATACTTCTCGTGCCATTTTGATATCATATCGTGATGGTAAACATCGTAGTTCAGGGGGGCATAAAATTCAGAAGATGAAAAATCGACGCCATATGTATCCCAAAATGATTCAAAAGGGTTCCCTGCTTTGGCATTACATCCTTCAGATTCACCTCTTTGCATATAACAAAATGATGTTCGACTTGCTGGTGGCCATAAATCATTTGAATATTTAGTCATAAAGTCATTCATTAACTCAACTCTGTGATACTCTAAAAGTGGATTTACTTTGAAGTACGTATCAAACGGAATCTGTACAGACTTCTGCTGTCCATAGCGGTATTCAATCCAATGAGGTAATAAGAGTGTGCGATTTAAAGCTTTGGCAAAACCAATGGCTCCCAGAAAGTGGTCGGCTTGATTTCCAAAACGACCCATGCACGGGCAGTATGCTATGTAACCAGAGGGATCTTGGGTGAATGCAAAATTCAAAAAGTACAAACCAAAGAATAGAAATATTAGATAAGTACCCATGTTTGATCGAAATTATGAGTAAAGAGAACTTAAACAGACAACTAGATTAGAAAAAAAATACACTACACAACATTAAAATTACAAGAGAATACAAGTAATGAACTTTCTAAACTTACATTGATCAATCTAGGTAGGTGCATGTTATTTATCTAAAAGTATTTAAGTAAGAAAATAATGTACCTATTCTATGAATAATATATATTTATTATAATTTTATAGCAAATTAATAACAATTAACAATTATTAACCGTAAATTACAAATATGAATATAATAATTAATAACTATATTGTTATACTATAAATTTGTTAACCCGTTATAAAGTCGGTTTAGAAATTTCGAAAACAAATTTAATGATTTTGATAACAGTAAAACTCAGAGATAGCGTTCAAACGGCGGTGAAAACAGAATATTATGGAACAAAGACGACCGAATTTTTTTCGCTTATTGCGCTGGTCATACTGCACAGTTCAATGCCATGGTGATTGGTGACGGCAGACGGGTGAAGTAGGAACTAAATAATATGATAAAAGTACGAAACTTACTTCGTCGAGTCTGTTCACTGACTGGTTAATAATAATTTGCCAAATATTTGGCAATTAAAATGACGAAGTCAATAACTGCCAATAATATGTTAGCACACATTACACAGTAATATTTATTTTTTTAAATAGATACATTTTTTTAATTAAATATTGTTCTGTATAATCGCGTAGTGTAAAAATGTCTTCGAAAGCTGAAAAAGACAAACAGAAACAAATACAGGATAGATGTCTGTCATTGCTGAACCAAATGTTGAAAGATGACGACAACAAGTACTGTGTAGACTGTGATTCAAAAGGTAAATACTTAATAAGCATATAACGTGTATAGCTAAATAGATTAACATTATTATTTACAAACTTAGGACCAAGATGGGCTTCTTGGAATTTGGGAATATTCCTGTGCATAAGATGTGCCGGTATTCATCGTAATCTCGGGGTACACATCAGTAAAGTAAGGTCTGTGAATTTAGATTCTTGGACTCCCGAACAAGTTGTGGTGTGTACACATTATTTATCTCCAGCTAATACATTTTATTATTTTTTATTAAACAGTAAATTCTATAATTACAGAATTTGCAACAAATGGGAAATAGTCGAGCAAGAGCTGTTTACGAAGCAAACCTACCAGATAATTTTAGACGCCCACAAACTGATTCTGCATTAGAGGCATTCATTCGTTCAAAGTATGAACATAAAAAGTACATTGCCAAGGAATGGGTGCAGCCTCCGTTACCTAAAGTAAAATTTTTATAAATGTCATTAATTTTATTATTATTTTTAGCAACCATTAAACTATTGAAATATAGTTAAAAAGTAGTTTATCATTAAAATTGTTTAATTTTAGGTACCTATGTCTTAATAATTTGATTAACTTTTAATATGCTTATCTGTTCTGTGCTATATATGACCAGATGATAATTTTCTGCATACATTTAACACAAAAATATTTAAGTTAAATTTTTTAAAAATAATAAGGTTACTTTTATTAAAATAAAAACAATAAAGAATCGGTTCAATAATTAATACCATAATATATTATATAATTCTTATACATTACATCTGTGACTGAAACATTGTATTTTAAACAGTTACAAAATATTTTAACACGTTCGTGGCCTAAATCCCAGTGCTCTTTGAAAAACCCACAGGGCATAAAATGGCTCTTAAGATAAATACGTGTTAAGTAAAGAACGTGTTAATAATAACTATGATGTTTAAGAAATTATTATTATGATCTATTGATTAAAAATAATGTCATTACTCATTAGTCATTATATATGTATTTATCATCATAGTTATTTCACATTGGTACCAATGCAAACATTAAAAATAGGTAACTATTTTCAAATTACATTTTTTACATGGTTATTTTATACTTTTAGGTAAATTGGGATAAAGATATAGAAGAAGAAGCTGAAAAACAGAAGAAAAAAAAACGAGAACCCAAACCTGGGTCAATCATGCGCAATGTGCCTTCAATTGTGCCAAATCCATTACCTAAACCTATTTCTTTAAGCCCAAAATTATCATCAAATAAGAAACCAATTTCAACTGATTCAAAACATTCCACTGATCTTCTTGGTTTGGGTACATAATTTAATCTATTCTAAAATTATTCATAACTTTTTAACTATTAATACATTATTACTATACAGATACTCCCACAAAAGATTCAAACCCTACATTGATAGATACGTCCTTCACATCTTCCAGTTCAGATTCAACAGATCCATTCAGTAGTTTTTTAAGTGCATCCGTTTCTTCTACTACAACTGCTTCTCCCCAAATTCAACAAACTATTGATCCAATGATAGGCCGTTCCACTGAAGAGGAAAACTTTTTCAATCAACCAACAGCTACAAAAAATAAACTCACTACCGATTCTATTTTGGCATTATATGGGAAGACATCATCTCCAAATAACATGGCTGCAAGCCAGTACACAAGTATATAACTTTAAAATATGATATGGTGTTTATATTTAAAACATTTTTTTGGTTTCTTAGGTCAAAATAACGGTTTTGTTCCTCCTCAGCCGCAACAACCATTTTTCAACGCTTTCAATCAGAATGGATTCCAAAATATGCAATCCATCAATAATCTCGTATGATTATTTATAAATAATTAATCAATGAAATTCTGTATTATTATTTGTTTTTTTTTTTTAATCCAGGGGAATTCTATCAATGTGTTATCCAATAACTCTATTGATTTTAACAATCTTCAGTCATCAACAAATTCTAATTTTGCGTCAAATCCATTTTACAGTATGGCTGCAAAAAATGCACCAACTCAATTTATTAAACATGTAAGTGATTTATTTGTTTTAGTTTATTAAGTTGATTGCATTTTTAAGGTTTAAAGTAAAAATATAAGCTATTTTATAAAATGCAATTTAAATGATATCAGGAGTAATATTCTATCGCTCTCTGTTAGTTTTTACTTTACATGATGTGTAGAATTAAATTTTATACAAAAACACAATAATTACGTTGTTAAGAGTACTCCACACTCGCGTGTATTGTCTCTGTCTTACAAACATACAACATAGCACATTTGTATTCAGCTGTTCCATTGCTGTAACCTTTAATAATACAGTGAATTGATATATTATCAAACTTAGAGGTAAGATCATTATATGAGTTTTCTCGTGGGGTTTTATTTTTAAGTAAATTATGAGTTAACAGTTGTATAGTATACAATATTACGATTTAAAAATTCTCTTAACTTGATTAAAAATTTAAATATCATAAAACCCACAAAAAAACACAGATTACTTACCTCTAAGTTTGATAATAAATCAATTCACTCTATTCTTTTTAAGGTCACTTTAGAAAACTGGATGTGCTGAACACAAATTTGCTGTGTTGTATGTTTGACGGAAACAACATATGCAGGTGTGGTATCCTTTTAAAATGAATAAACATTCATAAGTATCTTAGACATTTAAATATATTATATGAAGTACATTATTTCTTAGTAAATCTATAATTGGTTTTATTTACTTTAACATTTAGATTGTTTAAAATAAGAAATGCAATGAGCAGTTTCACTTTATTGTGTTTGTGTGTATAATAAATAATAAACAGATAAAATACAAGTAATATTGACATCCTATAAAAAATAATATATATTTAAAGTTTAATTTTGCAATCAAAATAAATGTATTACTTTTGTATCCTTAAGTACAAAGTAATCAGCTGTAGTATATATTCCATACCAATTTAGTAAATTGTTCTGTTTCTTTTTTAACACTTGATACACAGATAACAATCAATTATGCAAATAAATGAAATAATACTACAAAACATCACATAACAATTCTAAATTGCACGCCTTATAAATTATAATACATTGGTTATTTAACATCATGTGTCATAAGGAGATGAGCGCATTAAACTATAAAGCACTTTTAAGTATGAAATGAAAAATATTATTCTACACCTGTAATTGATACTTGGTTTAAAATTCAAATAAGTGTACTGAATCATTTTTGGAACAAAAATGTATATTCCTAATTTTCCTAAATAATTAAGTTATTTTTATACTTTACAAATATCTAAAAGAAAATTAATATTTTTTATGTTAATTTCTTAATAAATTTCATAAATGTACATATCTTTATTGATGGACCCGTCAAATAGTTAAAATAACAACAAG
The DNA here is from genome assembly GCA_027563435.1 of Nasonovia ribisnigri. Classification (NCBI taxonomy): domain Eukaryota; kingdom Metazoa; phylum Arthropoda; class Insecta; order Hemiptera; family Aphididae; genus Nasonovia; species Nasonovia ribisnigri. Next base: position 57,120 of record JANEHU010001493.1, read on the forward strand.
TTTAAATAGGAGTTAAATATATTATAACTTTAAATTATATATAGGTAGTACTTAATTATTAATATGTATATATATATATATATTTATTATTATTGATTTAAAAATAAATATTTGGTGCATTGGCCATTAGTTACAATACATTTATATTTTTACACTCAATACTTTAAAATTAAATGAAATCAAAAAGAAATATATAATATACTACCTATATTAAATTATTACATTTAAAAAAATAAATTGCACCATTACATTGTTTTAACCATAAAAATTTGTTTAATCAATAATGAAGTTACAATAAATCAACAAATTGCTTAAGCCACACAAATAATTATGTGAGGCAGTAGAACTATTACTATTAATTTAAAATGTTTCATAAGTTATTACTTACTATTCTATAATTATGCTTATTTACTTGTAGTGAATACCCACACAATTTTTATTTGTAAATACACTTTTAGGAGAGCCCTGTAGTGAAAAATAATCAGTTTTCTGCATTTGATTCTCCAAATGATTTAGTTCATGTGAGTAAATTTACTATAAGATTATATTTAATAATTAATTAATTATTTATTAACAACAAATTTTTTTTTCAGTTGCCTCAGCAAATGACCATGCTGAATTTGGGGCATCCAACAACAGCTCCGTCAACAGTCAATGGCTTTACAGACCTTTCGAATGGATTTACAGACCTCTCTCACGGCTTTACAGACCTCTCTAATGGCTTTACAGACCTTGCCAAACAATCACAAACTGGCCAAACGCTTTCACCTAATTTATGGCAGTAGTTACAGCTTGTTGATTGTTCACAATCGTTTTATTACTCAAACGTTTTAAATTTAATACAAGTTGAGTTGAAATACGTTTTTATTGGAAAAATGTAATTTAATTGTAACTCCTAAATTATGAGATGGTACATTCACATTTTTTGCGTATTCATAATGCTCTGCTTTACCTATATACTCACGGAACCGTCCAATAAATGGAGCTCGGCATGTAAATAAACGTATCGAAGTAAACCATGCATCTTAAATGTCTAAAATTATCTATTGCTCTATTTGAAAGAAATAAGTTTATAATTACTCTTTAATGATAATTAATTGGTTTACAAATTAATGAAATTGTATTTCAATGAATTGCACTATGATTGTACACTTGTACGAAATATTCATAAAATTATCATATTATCTATGCAGTCTGTCAACGACAAAGGCATTAAAAATATCTACTATAATTATGTACACATTTTTAATCAGTTATATCTATATAAATTTGTATTTTATTATTTATAAAATTAACCAGAGCAAAAGTTATTCAAATTAAATTAATTACATTAATAAATAGGCTCTGGTAAAATTGTTTTTTTTTTTTTAAGCATACCCACTATTTAGTGTGGGTTTATTTAAATTCATATTGGTGATTTACAAAATATAAAATATAATAACAATATTTTATTAGTCATAATTGATATTTAAGTTTTTGTGCAATTATATGAAATTTATAATATAATTAGATTTGTAATTTATCCCGATTGTATTTATTATTATATTCTTTTTCTAATTAAAGTCAAGTGATCCACCACTAATAGCTACCAGATGTGTAATTATTACATCGACTCCTGTTGCAAACAAAAATTAGCACAAGACGACACTAGGCCCATATGTCTGTGCAGTTGTTTCCGTCATACACTCATACAAATATATAATAGCAAATTTGAATACAGTAGAATACATTTAGTATTATCAGTTACAAATTCATACTTGTTAAAAGTATTTCAAATAAGTAGGTAAGTACTTAAATACCTCTTCAAATACATATTTAAATGAAAATAAAAATATATTCAAATACTTTCAATAACTTATATTTTTATACAAAAATTATTTTCCTATAATGTTTTTGAACTGTTTGTCAAATATTTTTTAATTACTGTCAATAAAAAAATGTAATAATTGTATGTTATCTTGTCGGTATTTGTAAGCTATTTCTCTGGGGAAAAATAGTCGAAAAACCTAAAATAAAATTCTAGATTAAAATAATTTAGTATTTGATATTTTTAAATACAAAATAAAATAATAAGTATTTTAAATAATAATTTAGTACAAGGCTCTTAATATATATTGTTACAATGACAATTGAAAATAGTTTAAATACAACTCACATTTTTTTTTTTTTTATAAACATTTAAAGTTTGAATTTTGACAAAAGACATAAAAGTCCCGGAAATGTGCAAATTGTTTTGAGTTAGAAATTCATAAAAAGTTGACTTTTTATATCTAAGATTTGAAAATTAAATACAAGATTCTTCATGAGTTTATCTACTTTTAACAAAAAAATAAAAAATGTCTAACGGCATATCAAATTAAATTTTTATAAGTGATTGAAGTTCAAATTTTTTTATAACATAAGATATTTATGTTTTGTTATAATTCAAAAACAAAAAAATAAATACACTTTAAATTTACGCCATATATTTATTTTATTAATTCCTATATTAAATAAAATTCTCAAAATATTTTGACTAGTTTCAAGGTGTTTTCAGACATTTTTAATTTTCAATTTTTTAGTTTTTTTTTCTAATAATGTCAATAACATTTTATTTGTTGGGTAAAATGCTTGATAATGTAATACAAGGCTCTTCACACATTGTTAGAATATTAGCTTAAAAAGATTAAAAATACATAGGCAAGGTTTATTTTTATAAGATTTTAAAGTTTAAATTTTGACATAATTTATTTGACACAAATTATTTTGTTGTTAAAAATTTATAAAATGATAAACTTTCGTAGTTAAAGATAGAAAATTGATAACAAGGTTACACGTAAGTAGTTAATTCTGTAATTAAAAAATCTGAAAAATACACATAAAAATATAAACACAGTTTTTTATAGTTATTTTATGTTAACATTTGGGCATTGGACGAAATAATATATTAAATAACCAAAATAACAATTTTAGTTATTTTTTTGTAATCTTATACCTAATATTAATTTGACTTATCATATTTCAGTATAAAAACATTTTTACAATGATAATAAGTAAATATTAGTTCGTTTTTTTATTTTAGGTTCGGGCAGAGTTACGAAAGTATTCATTTTGGTTTTTATAATGGCGTATGTTTTTTTGTGTCTTGAGACACCTTATAGGTACAATAGAAAAATTAATATTTTAATTTTAAACTTTAAGGGGATCGCAGCACACGTATTTTTCATGCGTTTTAGACCAAAAAGCGGTGATAAATTATATACGTACTTATTTTAAGAATGTCCGAACTTAATTTTTATACACTATTTATGAATTCTTTACAAAATATCTAGGCGTTTTAGGAAGTTCAACAATTTTTTCGAAATTACATTCGAACTTCAGGAAGTATGTTTAATTTACTATACCGCTTTTAGTAGTTCTTATAGTCATGCAAAAACAAGAATTTATTTCATTTGTCGCGAATAATTGACAGTTGAGTGCAAATTACGAGGGTTGCATCCGGCAGCGGTTGCTCGACTTGGAAACACACACTACGAATGTCCATTTACTATTCACACGTAGACATAGCCCAAATGTTCATGTCATGAAATTGCATAAATATAACTCCTTAAAACATGATACACTGGAGCCCCCTTATATATTTTATTATTTTCTGTCGGATCATATAAACGAACGCGTCCTGATCGGCGTAGAGTCTAAACTATGATAACTAAAGTTTTAAAGTTTTCATGGTACCTACCATCGTGTAAAGCTGCATTAAGATTTAAGAAACAGTTTATTCTAAAATTCACATTTTAAAGAAGGGCAAACACAAACACTTTGAGATTCACGATGGATGTCGACAAATCGTAACATTTCTTTTTGTTTACAAATGGTGATTGCAATTAGTTGGGCAGAAGTGTTAGAAGTATGCATTAAATCGTCGTGTTAATGGCCTCGATTAAAGAAACTATGGCCAAATTTAAAAACCAAATGTAGGTATATTATATATATATATAACTATATAGGTAACTTATGTATACAAAACTACTAGACTGATTTTGACAGAAATCTCAGATATTTTTCTTAGAGATATCAGAAAAATTTGAGTAGTTTGAACTACGTTAAAATGTACTTAGTATTAAATCCCGTCCGTAACTTTCGGACTGCGGTTGCCCATTTGGCATCCATGTCAAATTATTTCACAAGTCCCAAAGTTTTAGCCTTTAGTGTACCTCAGTTCACTGGTAAATCAACTTCGGTGTACCTATATTATTTCACAAAGCTGATTTACCAGTGAACTGAGGTACACTAAAGGCTAAAACATTGGGACTTGGAAATTTTAATGGTAACTTCGTACCACTATTTGTAAGGACTAAGGGTGCATTAGGAAAGGGTTTTTCAAAATTCACGTTTTAAAAAGGTACCTACTCATTCAAGGATTTTGAGATGTGCTATAGAAATTGAAATTTTTTTCGTCTATAAATGATTGCTATCACATATCTTACAGATTATAATTGAGTAAAGGTAGAAATAATTAATAAAAATTTAGTGTTTTTGTTGTATATAAATGGTTGTCATTGGTTACTATTATATGTACCGTGGACTAAAATAGGAGAACAAGCATTCCGAGTCCAAACTAAATTAATCTAAAGTTTTAGGCATTTTTTATTTGCCCTGGGGCTCGCTGGTCCTAAGGACAGTCTTAGTGGAGAGCTACTTAGTATTAATTTTTTGTATCATATGTTGGCTACAAACACAATATAAACAAACTTTCACAAACAAGTTATTCATATTTAATATTATTATAAATAATAGATATGCTGGCTAAATAGTATGCCTAGTAATTAAATTTCTAATTAATGTTACTAAAGTTTTAATTTTGTTCAAAATACATTTGTATAATATGCATCAGTTTTTACTTCCGTTAATAATATTTATATTTTTCCGATCACTGCTATTCTAATTTTTAATTTCTATACGTTTTCAAATATACTTTTTAACTTTCTTTAGTTTCTTTTCGTTCGTGTGAAGTTATATAAGTTCTTTTTATTTTTAACGTAAAACCATTACACCTTTTTAGATTCATAGACGCACACATATCAACAATGAATGCAATTATTAACAAAGGATTATATCACACAGAGCACCAGATCTGGAATAGTTATAATATGCACCTACAATGTTTCAACACCGTTAAGCTTTATAGAAAAGTTGTTAAGTCCAAGTGACGGTAAGGAATTATTTTGATATAAGTCTTGGTCGGTGCAGGGCGCATCATTAAGGTAAACTATATATGTCTAAACCAAGTAATATAATAATTGCATGTATATTGTACATTGTAAATGACAGGGCCGGATTTAGACTTTCAGATGCCCGGGGAAAATATTTTTTTGAGGCTCCTAGCAGTGAAAAATTAAAAATACCCAATATCTTTGAAGTTGAGGGAAAAATAAAAAATAAATAAACTTGTTCATTATTATAACAATCTACTAAAAACGTGTTTATTTAAAGTTTAAAATACTGCTGTTTATGTATCACAAATTTAAAAATTCATTTAAAAATAGCAATTATGCCAAAATAATAATAATTTCATTAAACCTTTATAATCTAAAGAGTAAAAATAAGTTTTTCAATATCATAAGATATTATTTATTAACATTTTGAAATTAAACCTTCACGCGGTTACATTAAATATAATTAATAAATTATAATTAGTAATTATTAATTATTACAGTTTAATTAATTGTAAGATTTTAAAATTTGTAAATAATGTAAATAGTACAATGAAAATTACGTCAAAACAAATTTGGTGGCCTTAAGAAGCAAAAGTCCATGTCACGTCTTATCAAACCAGGGTTTTCAGGGCACTACCATCGTGCTAGCTGTTTAAACCAGTACTAACCACTCGAACGTTTATACAAATATACTAAAATATTTTGTATTCGTTGGATGCCCCAATGTTTGCAGCCCTAAGGATATAGATATAAATAAATATTTATTTTTTGAAGTTGATATTTTTTTTCATATAATATTTCCTAAACCTAGGGTCAAAAAGTTTTTAATTTTTTTATAGTATTCCGGCATTTGGATGCCCTCCAAAAATCTGCTACCCGGGAAAAGTGCCCTTAAAACCCTCCGTTAAATCCAGCCCTGTGTAAGTATATTTATTTAGACATTAAGTATTATAAGTATTATATCGAACATTTCTGACATTTAAGGCAGGTTGAATAGAGAGGTCCAATAGGAATAGTGAGTGAGACTTAGAAATATGACTTTGGTGATCTCTTATTAATAATAAATAAAATATTAAATCATATTATATGATAAATATAATAGTAATAATAATATAGTTATACTTATAATATTAGGACAGTGTTGAATTTTAGATAAGTACCTATCGGGGGGGGGGGGGGATATATAATCCTTTAAATAATTTAAAACTTCTGTTATTATCATACCCAACTATAATTCATAGTTTATTTTAATTTATATACTTAAGTAGTGACAGGAACGGATTCAGAGAAAAGTCCTGGGGGGGGGGGGGCAACAATTTTTTTACAACACAAATACAATTACAAATTACAACATACAATTTGAAAGCCAAACCCATAACCCGTTAATACCCACTCTTTTACCCGTAACCCGCAAAACAATATTGTACCCGGTTTCGGACGCGAACCCCTAAACAATTTCACCCAGTTTTTAACGCAAAACCCATAACTCGCGTAGAATTTTACCCTTATTTGTACCTTATACCCTTAACTTGCCAACAATTATTGTATCCGGTTTCGGACGCGAAACCCGCAAACAATATCGCACCCGGTTTTGAACGCCAAACCCGAAACCGAAGACCTTTTTTTTCACCCGGTTTCTAATACGAAACCCGAAATCCACAATATTTTCACTCGGTTTCTAATACGAAACCCGTATAGGTACCTGCAATATTTTAACCCATTATTACTCTTCTTGTACTTATAATACTAAGTGACGAATACAAATCCCTCAGAGCAGCAGCCTAGCTCGTCTTTCGAAGCACACTAAAATTCAACGCTATAGGAAGCTGAAAATGTGCGAATGCCGTGCTGCGACAAAATTATAAATTTCAACCTATTAAACGTTAAATGCAATATTTATATTAAAGTAATAATGAAATATGTTTTTATACAACACACATATTATTGTAGTGCATTCTCCACTGTACCGATCTATGTAAATTACATTATTATTGTGTAGTCGACCGGCTTTCGCTTGTTCTCGCTTGCGATGTGGATTAGGCCTATAGGGGACACCAAATTAAAAAAAAACGCGCCACGTGTAATACCTCATGCTTTTAAACAACACTGTCCATATGTGATATTATGTCGTTTAACAAGCAAAGGTGGTGTGGAAATTTATGCGTCACTGCAGTCATCCTACATCGAGTATTTTCAAGCAATATAGGTAACACAAAATTTAATAATAAAAAGATAAAACCCGTATAAAGACCACGGTAGATTATATCAAAGAAATATACTTTTGGAATGATTATACGGCAGATTACTGCAAGGGACTGGAGAAATGTTCGCACGCTTCCCATCGTGACATATTTAAAAAATTGATTTTTTTCTAGACATCAGTGCGCCATTTGTAAGAAACTAAGGTATGTATAAATTTGAAAAACAAATATTTTGTAATAAATTATATCTATATTATAATATCAAAACCAAAAATCAATAACAAATTATTAACAAGGAAACAATGTAAATGCGCTGACATTCATAGGCAGTCTTTCATCCTGCCAAAGATAAAGAGAAAATGTCGTTATCCTGTGTTCAAAGTTGTTTAAATTGTAGTTTTATTATGACTATTATTACACAAATAAGTAATAACTACGTTTCGATAACCAGCTTTTCTATAAAACATTAAAATATAAGCTAAAGATTATTTCATAATATTATGTTATAGTTGGGAAAATAATAGCGAAGTGCCTACTTATTATACTCCTCAATATATAGTACAAAGTACAACACTTTTGTATTTATTGATAATTTTTACTTTAAAATATAACAGAAAAAGTCAAAAGTACAATTAATATATTTATAAAAAAAACCAAATCTTCGCACTAAATGAATTTGCAACGTTTTCTGTTTTACCACTTAGGCTCAGTTCTGACCAAAGTTTACTATTAGTTGAATGTCGATACTCCATCTGATACAATACTTCAATATCAATAATACCATCTACCTAACCTAACCTCCAGCATTTGTCAAAAGCAATTTACAAACGGCTTTAATAACTAATTGTACATTTTTACTAGACGTTAGAATTGTACCTATTATAATTTTATTAACATAATAGGTAAGTAGAAATCAATTCAAATCATACTAATTTGACATATATTATATAAAAGACTATTGTAAATTTATTCTAATAACTTATGACCTGTCACCTGTAATATAGTTTCCGATAACTTCTAGAACACACACCAACAAATAAACTTCAGTAGGTATTCATTACATGAATTATAATTACACAATATTCAGCAACTAAAATGTACCTGTATCAACATCGACGTTATATGTTATATTATAATAAATTATAAATAATAATTATTATAATATTTAAAATAAATCACTAAGTATGATAATTGTGTCATGTGTGATTGTATGTGCCGTGATATGAAATATGGATACACCCCTTCTATCACCTCACTGGGAGTTTATTTATAACAATATTTTGATAATATTGTATGAACTAAAATTAATGTTTTTAAAATTCTGATTTACTAAACTTATAGGAAAAAGTGCTCAGTAGTGTCAGTATACCTTGCTGTACATTCATAAGGCAGTGTCACATAGAAGCTCTCGGTTGCAGAAATTGTTTTTTTTTTAAATTAAAATTTTACTTTAGACAAAATAAAGTCGTGAATTCTATTGACATACGTAAACACTTAAAAAACCTATCACTATCTCTTCTTAGTTTGTTATAAATATCATGTTTTACGATTTTTGCTTCGAAAGTAAAGTAAAAATGAATCTTCCATCAGTAAGTAAAATACATCTAACCATGTACCTATTGTGTATTGTGTGGTATTATTATAATAATATTGTAAATGAAGTTGCAGTTGTAGGAATCAAATAATGTCATGTCCTACATATCTTTCGCCAACGACCATACCACGTTGAATACACCAGTTCTCGTCCGATCACTGAAGTTAAGCAACGTCGGGCGTAGTTAGTACTTGGATGGGTGACCGCTTGGGAACACTACGTGCCGTTGGCATTTTTTTTATGACTTTCAAACGCCTCCATTGTAGTATGTTATATTTTCGATGTTGATTGAAATGTTGGAACATGAACTTTTCCATTCTGTGAATGATAAATGTTTTTTTTGAAAACGTGAAATGTGAAAATTCCGGTACAAGGGCCACAGTTACCGTATCAAACTCAAATTATCAACAGGCAATATAATAATGGGCAAACGTAAGCTGGGCCGTCGATTACCATTTTTGTTGTAAGCTTGGCCGGAAATATTAGCTAATAATAAAAGTCGATTGTAAACTCAGCTCGACAATGTTCACAGAAAAAAATATAATAAACACGACATAATTTAATTTGAAAATTCAAAATAATAAATAACGTATATTATATAATATATGTATACTATAATACTAATAACAGTCACTCATATATTTTATAAATCATAGGTTTGAGGGCAAAATACTTTTTTTTTACTCTACTAAATCCTAAACAAACAAAATAAATGAAGACAAAATGTATTTCTTCTATTAATTGTAATTATTATAATTTGGCTTTATTTAATACTATATGTTCATATAGGAGCAATTTCAATTTTTGACTCGGAGGGGTTTTACATATTTAAAAGAAATACACCAGTGGGGGCTTTGCCACTTTATGTAATATAATATAACATAGTATATTTATCATATTTTTTCTCGCCCACTTTCCCACATATTTTATTATAATATATATTATAATTGTAACCAGCAACTCAAAATTGCAAATTTAAAAAAGTAAAATATTATTACCGAGTCTTACGCCGACACTTGCAAAGGTACTGGATACTCAACAGGTGTCTGGCACTAACGGGCACAGTACTGGCCAAAATTGTATCAAGTACTACACTAGTACCGGTCCAGCTGCACTGAAAGTCTTTACTGAATACCATCATCATCCCAGACATGTGCTTGCCAACACTGGCTGCCAGTAGTGCGCCAACATTAGTCAGTACTGGTGCCATACCTGTTGTGGATTTCCAATAATGGGGCCTTTGCAACGGCCATCAACAAAGCTCGGGGACAATCGTTACAAGCGTGTCGTGTGTGGACAAAATTTGGAAAACCAATGCTTCTCACACGGTCGGCTGTATGCAATCTGCTCACGAGTCGGAAAACCTGTATACGGTGGTCTTACACCAATGGTGTACACGGTAAGGCACCTATCTTATTACTTATCAGCTGGTTATCTTTTATTCTTTATATACTGTGTAGTAATTATATGAAAGTAGTTTACTATAAATTGCATATATAAATTAATACAAGGCGCATTTTTATAACTTTAAATGATTATAATATTAATACCTATGTTTATTTAATTTATAAAAATAAGTTATATTACAGATATTAAGGGGCCTCGCTACTGCCACCAATCTTAGCTCAAAAGCTCATAAGTTTTAACAAAATTCAAGTTAGTTTACGTAGCCCGATTTTGATACTTTGAACTCTGCTGAAAACTACTGTTCATAGATCGTACACTTTGTAAAAATTAAATATTATATTACTAATGTGAACTGTAATTTATAACTTGAAAATATGAGTTTTTTAAAATCAAAATTCAAATTCAAATTCATATTAAAAACGTAAGTGTTTCGTATGATCTACATACGTTTTTCTTCTGAATTGTTCATAATCAAAATCAAACAACGTTAACTAACTTTAATTTTGTCAAAACAATAAGTAAGTTGTCTCAAACTTTGTATAGCGAATTTCATATTGCTTTCGTGTTATTGACATGTGCATGCACGTACGATAGTGGTACTGGCATTGAATTTCACTCACACTAATAATAATCATTTACAACTAACACATTGGTCACGGGTGGCTTAGACGAGAATAAAAATTGCATAAATGTTGCCCCTTAAATAATAGTCGTAGCGAGGCCTCTTAAGGGGATTGGAAGCGGTGATTTTCTGTCTTCGTCTAACACACGTGCAATATAGGATTATAGACCTGTTCTATTTCCAACGTACCGATTGATATGATGAAGCGATTATAATTTTAAAAACAGATTTGAATTTGCCATCAAGTTTTCTTGAGATCGACTTTCCCACATTTTTGATTTTTTGATTTAAACAACTCCAAAAATTTAAATATGTAAATTTTTTAATACTCTTTTTTGATACGTCGTTTTTTGGATTTTGGGGCGATGATATCAAAAATGTCGGAAATTCGATCTCAAGAAAACTTGATGATGACAAATTCAAATCTGTTTTTAAAATTATAATCGCTCATCATATCAATCGGTACGTTGGAAATAGAACAGGTCTATAATCCTATATTGCACGTGTGTTAGACGAAGACAGAAAATCACCACTTCCAATCCCCTTAAGAGGATGTCAGCGCACTATTTGTTTTCTCTCTCTGGCCCACGCACAACATAGACAAAGCGCATTTACGCAGAATAATTTTTTCTACGATTTTAAGTAATATTAGAGTATAAACACTTATTACAAAGAAGATAAAGAATAATATTTTTGAGGGAATGACATATCGATTTGTTTGAATATGGTGTCAAAACAATTTAAACATTATTTTGTTTATTTTGAAAGTCAAATACAAAATCAAATAACAATAAAATATAAAATCGATATGTCATTCCCTAATAAATATTATTATCTATCTTTTTTGTAATGGGTGATTTTACTCTATGATTACTAAAAAACATAAAAAAAAATGATTCTGCGTAAATGCGTTTTGTGCCAAAGAGAGAAAACAAATAGTGCGCTGACATCCTCTTAATTATGAATTATGAGTTATGAGTCGCCTAAGCAAACATTGAAAACATACTCTGCTATAAGGATTAAACAATTAAAAATTAAATGATAACTACAGAATACAGAATAAGATTAATTAGATTACCTCTGTAGTTGCAGGGTTAGAAAGTGTTTAAAATAATTTATTAACGGGTAAATTTAATTCTGACAAGCAAATATTTGTAATTTTATATTTTTAAGAAGCATTGCTAACAATTTAAAAACAAAATTATTTAAATAAAACATTTATTATGTTTAAAAGTTGTATCAACCATGGGGCACTAGTTGGTATTGAATACACTGTGATGTTTATTTATTTTGAGTTTTATAGAATATTATAAAAAAATATCATATTCAAATAAAAAACTTTTGTATAAAAGTGGTGAAGATTTTTATATTTTTAAAATAGTTATAATTTAATTTTGAAATACTAATTAGAAAGGTTTAAAATAAATTTATTAGGAATTATAAAAATTTAAATATTGAAACCTAAAATTACACATTTTATTAAAAAATCAAATCAAAAATACTGATTTTAAATAAGAGTTATTGGAATTGTTACAAATAAATAAGGTACAACCACAAATTGAGGCACTTATTTACTTTTTATCCACTAAATTGTAATATTTATTATTTGAGTAGGTAGTAATTACAGTGAATTATTAATTATGTATCATAAATTATAATACAAGTGCATAATAAAACCAAAACGAAATATATTCATAAATAATGATAATAATATGTAAGGCATAAGTACAATCAACAAACAATGTAAATTGTTGTAAATTGTTGTAACTTGTTGTAACTTCTATAATACCGGCTATTATATGTACATTGTACCGTTCAACTACATAACGTAAAAACACTACAGGTACAAACATGCAGTCATACAGGGTATATCAGAAGAAAATGTGTATTTTGAATGTATAAAATATTAAAAACACATTGAATATTACTTGTCGGTTAAACAATTGTTTAAACATTTTAAACTAGGTAGTTGATATTTGAATAGGAAATACAGTCGAACATTCAACTTTATGAATATGCAAACGTTAACCCTTATTAGTTATTATGAATTAAATTTTTTCCATTACCTAATCTTGGATCAAAATGTCGTGTTACATTATTCCATTTTTATACTGTAGCCATTAATTAATACACATGTGTAGACATTTTAGTTTTTACATACATTAGTATTTACTATTTAGTTCATGTTATGAAAATGTAGACCGAGTGCAATATTTAATTTTGATTTATCGTAATAATTTACAAACAATGTTCAACGTTGTGAATAATACTAACGCATTTTAATTTATAACATAATATACAATAATAAAAAATAATTATAAAGCTTTATAGAACTTTAATACATCGATAACAGATTAAAGTGTAATAATACGTATAGATACCAATTAAATTTATTTTTAAATATGAAAGTTATAATATTTTGTAACACTGTTTTACAGTTCTAGGGAACACTAACATTATAATATCTAATCTTTTGTTTATAGGACATACACTTGAAAAGATTTTTCAAAAATAAATTATGGATGTGGGCACCTATATAGCAACATGTCAATATACCTACTTACTTTAAACTAGTACACTTGAGTTTTCATTTGATAAAATAAACCTATTAAATAAGTAGTGCACCTACTGCACATAGGTACTTAACTTATAAAAACAATTATTGCGCCGAAATCATAATTATTATTTATTATTTAGCATCAGACATCAGACATCAGACATAGTTATTTTTGAAATTCGTAAAATCTGATTTAGAAGTGGTTGTCTCAATGTCTCATGTCTCAAATATTCTTATTTTTTGATATGGCTTGGACCACAATAAATTCAAACGAAAAGCTATACTAATACTTTAAATACTTAATATTACTTATTAGTTATTAGTAGATTATACCATTGATTAAATTATTAATGTACACACTATACTAAGTACTAGCAGTTTTTACATATTTATTTGGCGATATTATTATTCCTATACTATTATTTATCTATTTTAATTCAATAATACTTATTATTTTATTATTCAAACTCTTAATACTTTATTTGAACAAATACATATACATAGACTAAAAGCAATCGCTATTTATATTTCCGGTTGTATGCTTACTGTATATAATATACTAATATCCACCAAAGAGTCTAAAGCGAAAATAAATATATAAAAAAAATAACAATATTATAAAATATTATATAAGCATCAACAAAGAACCTGCAGCGCTTGTTTGCAGTGATGTGTATAAAGAAAATCTTTCGATCAGTCACATATGGCGATCAACTGCCCTAAATATTATACTGAAGAACGAGTTTGAAATAGAAAGAATTAGAAAATAAAGTTTTGTTCATCATATTAAAATATATATCACGACTTTGACATTTGAATAATACTTTCTTAATGTTAATGTATTTTGTACACGACTACAGAGTAGTAAATTAAACAACAAATTTTATTTTTACAATTTTTTTAACTTAATAATTGTTGTCTAAATGTATTATGATTTTTAGAAAACACATTCTTAAAAATTATTTTCCCTCAGTTTAAATATCTTATGATATAAATCTTTCTAACTCAATTGTAGGTATCTGCCTACTATATCCTAACAACTATTTTTCCTACAATATTATTAATTTAAAAAAATAAATTTTGTTTTTTAATTATGATGTTTTTTAATATTTTATTTATTTTAGATCCTGTTTACTCCAATGAATATATTGATAGTATGATGAGAGGCATGTTTTGGAATTGTTTGTGTTTATTACGACTAGAAATGAAATTTCAAAGAGGAAATTGAATTGGACAGTGTTTTGTAGGAAGCACGGGTATCGAGTAATACCCTTACTAATGAGTAAGGACCACGATATTAAGGAGATACCTGGTAGTAAACAACCATTGGGAATACCACGGTTGCTTTGGGAAGACTGTATTAAACATGATGTGAAAAAATTGGATCCTGGTTTACAACGGAGGATATCGGTTTTAATTGATAGAGAGAAATCGAGAGATATTTGTTTGACCGTATGTGGCCTAAATGTAAATGCGACCAGAAAATTAAAACAAATATAAAGAGGAGAGGAGAAATTCACTTTTTGTGGTAGGAAAAATAATTTAATCTTCAACTTTGAATGTGGTTTCTGGTATCAAATTTGGCTGGCATAATGTATACCATTGTAAATTGGAATAGCATTTTTATTTATTTATTTATCATTTAAACCCTCAACGACAAAGGCTTTTATCATACAAAAGACGGTTAGAATTTTAAAATAATTATTATAAGATGATAACGTATTTAAAAATAATTTTTTTTTATTGTTGAATTAGATTATAAGTAGTAGGTACAGATTTGTTTTTCTCATGAAGTTGATCTTTTTGTCGATATTTTCTGTGTTTGGACCTAAAGTTGCGTCTGATTGGATTAGATATTGTATTTTAGATTACGTTTTATTAGTTATGTAAAAGTAATATTGTAATACCATAGATATTATAGAATACATTTCGTTTATTAATTATTTGTAAAATTTGGTACATTCTAAGTTGTTAAGCTATAATAAACGACTTGATGTATTTTATTGAATATATTAATTTCAAATTATTGGATATAACTATTCCAAAAATTTGGATGCTTTTTATTTACATTGCATTTCAAATAATTATTTATTTACATTTAATTTTAAATAATAGGTACTTGTTGTATTTATATATTTAAATTATTTCCTTACCAAGATTGTTCAGTTAAGTTGTTAAGCAATACATGACTATAACAACTGTAACAATTGTATTGTTACTTTTTATAGTTAAAATCTTAAAAACTAGAAAAATATTTTTTTACATTTCTTAATTTTTACACATCATTAGTATAACAATTATTGCTTACAATATTGTTAGTTATATATTCTGTTATTAGTTAGACACATCATAGCCCATGGGTACCTACATAGTTTTTAGGAAAAACGTCGTTATAATATACCTAACTTAATATTATTATAATCTTAACAAGTTATTAATTTGTTGGTAATATCTTCAATCCGAGATTGAATAATTTAATAGGTACTTATATGGGTACATAAGTACATTCTTCATTCCTGTGAGTAGGTAGAAATAATATTATGTCTGGCATGAATATTTGCTTAATATAATCGAAGGACAAAACGAGAGTGTGCAAAGTAATATTTTCTCATTTTCTTTCTTTTTTCACACGTACATTTGTATACCCGTTCATGTTCGTGTTTTACGTAAAAAATTATGTATCCGGAGAAAATTGAAAGAAAATGCATGAAAGACCTTCAACTAAATTAATACGGTCAGAAATAATGTTCCTTTAACCTATAAGGTAGTTAAATTCATAACATGTTATTAGGAAATACATCACTATTTATTTGGTAATGCCGTTATACTTTTATTTAAAATGTAATGTTGTTTGCTCTAATCGTGTTAAACACTATTGTTATTTTCATCAAATTTACTTATTGACCAGGTAGTGTATTATTATGGTTGTACCTAAATATTTATTTATATCTAATGTTTAAAAAGAACTAATATTTGATTAAGATTTTATAAAACTAATCAAAAATGAATACATTTTAGCGTAAGTATAGGTATCTATACAAAAATATATGTCTGATTATTTAATAATATTTATGACTGTTAAGTCTATATATCTACATATTTGTTTACTTATTTCATACTAATAAATAAGGTATCTATTAAACTATTTTTATTCGTCTAAATAATATAGGTATTCCTACTACCTATAAGTATTTTTTCATTGAGCATAAGTATAATGTGTGTTTAATTTGTTTTGCCAAACAAAAGTAACCTAATATTTGTATTTTTTAGGTGAAGATAAAAAATAATAACAGTCAACATTTAACAAAACTATTATTATTTATAATGATTAACAATTGAACAAACACTGATAATGATTACTAACTTTAATAAGTGGTTTTCGCATTTTCACGGTTTTACTCCAACTATATTATGATATAAGAATCATATAAATCCGATTGCCACCTACTATCATATCCTTAACTTGTAGTCAGTGAATCTATAATAACCGGAGTCATTTTTTAAGATTTTTTTCATTTCAGATTATTAACGGATAGTAATGAATGTATTTGTTTTTTTTTGTAGATTCCGAGTGGAGCAATCAATTTATTTGGTCTCACAATATGAGTGTGTATGTGTGTTTTTTTATAAAAAATTGTTGTGTGTCTGCAACACCTTTATAAGCAGTAAAAAATCATGGAGATACTCGTGTTTTACGCAAAACCCGTTTTCGACAAAATCGATTTTGTTTTTTTGTTGTAATTCAAAATATATAAACAACTGTAGAGACTTGAAATGTTCACCAAATATTTATATTAGCGTTTTCTACACATGATAATATTATATTCTTTAAAATATTTTGCCTCTTTTTGTGATATTTGAAATTGTATTTTTGGTTTATGTATGATACAAATTTCGTTGTTGAGTAAAAAAACATGAAAAACAAGATTCAATGACAATTAAAAAACGTATCACAATTCTTTTTTATAGCCGTGTAAAGTTTAAATTTTGACAATATTCGTCAAAATCGAGAAAAATCGCACCTAAATGTTTTTATCGTTAAATATTGAAAAAATTATGAGTTTTAAAATCTGTGGCTTGATGAATTATTAATACAAGATTTCTCATAAGTTTTTATGACAGAAACCAAAAAATCTAAAAAAAAATAATGCACATTTATTATTTAATTATTTATACATGCATTTTAAGTGTAATTTACCATTAAATATTATTACATTACCAATGCAATTCTCATCAAAATATTTATATTCATTTTTAGCTATTTATACCGTGAATCTCTTCACACTGGTCTACGGTACATCGGTATTGACTTAAAAGTTACCTAATAATATTCAGTAGTTATATTATGAAACGATGTGATACGACATAGCTACATAGGTAATAATCAATCATCAATATGTTATACATATAGGTATGCGATTTTAATTGTGCCGAAAATTAGTTCAGCCTACCGCATTACAGATTGAAAAATAAATTAGTACCTAATTTTAATATAAATATTCAACAATAAGATATCCTTAGAAGTATAGGCTCTTCGTCTCCGCTCGCAAAATCATTTTTTATCAGGTACTCATTCATTATTAATTCAAATTTAACACATCAGTGACCTATACTCAATAACAAGGTATAATATGTATATATACACCCGACATCTAATAAATACATACTACAGAGCGATTTTCCAGAATTTTATTTTAGTATATCTGTCATGTAAATTGTACATACTTTTACATGACTGTACACCTATACATATATATAATCGAGTCTATAGATAACTCGTATCTCAAGAGGAATAAAAATAAACCCTATTTATGTATTTTTTGAGTTTTACTTCAAAACGCAACTTAAAAACACTTCAAGGAGCAAGAAAACTATTCGAGTTATCCAGGTTCAAGTTAATGAGACTTGACTGTATATTATAATATAAGTAATGTATAAATGTATAATATCACGTCTCTGCTATAGACTATAGTGCTAAATGTATTGCATTTATTCTTTTATTACACATTTAATAATAATTAATGTTGATTTTATCGTATGCAATAGGTTAGGTCAGATTGGAGTTTTAACCTAAACAATTTTTGGTTCTTGATTCTCATTCAATTAGTTTGCTTAATTAAAATTAAAAAAATTAAAGTCACAAAAACTATACCTATGCATGTGGAATCTCGTGTTTCCAGTTTCCAGTTAATATAAATGTAATTTACCTAACGAATGTTATAGTTTTCTTGTATTCTTGTAATAAAGATTTTAGATTTTCTTATAATTATTCATATCGTTAGTAAAACAGCTAACAAGTGTACTACAGGTACCTAACTAATTTATAATTAATTATGTATATTAAAAATTAATTAAGTAAAATGTATAGTTTTTATGTACCTATTTTACTATCTATAATATATAAAGTAAAAAAGTTGTCTGTAAATAAATGTATTCTTGTACACACAACATACTTACTTATCGTTAATCGTAACTGGTTATAATATAATTCGAGTTTGAATGAATTATAAATATTTTAAGATCTACCACTGATAGCATTTAACGCAAACTTAAATAATATCTCTTTTAGTTTTAAAAAGTTTTAACAGCCCATGATAAGGATAATTATTATGAACTGAAGTTGTACGATCGTAAGTATTTTCTAATGTTTGCCGCGTAACACCAAGATGGGTAATAATTTATTATAGTTGGTAAGCTTTATATTTTCAAATTTAGTAATATGACCATTTTACAATTGAAATACTTATAGCGAAACATGAATGGATTATTATTCACAGTTTGGTGTTTTTGTAGGAACGTTTATTCAAAAATGTTTTTTTTTTACTTATAAGACCACACGATTATTTTTACAAGCTTTACAAAGTTAATGATATAATAATTAATATATTAATATATGAAATAAAATTTCTCAAAAATTGTTAGGCGTTGAGTGCTCAGTCTAGAAAACTTTCTAAAATTATTACTTTATAGCGACCCATATTTTTTTCGGAATGCAATGATTATATGTATGACCTATCTTGCTTTAAAATGTATGATTATTATAATTCACTGGCTTGCATTGAGCAGTGTCTAGAATGAACTAACCTACCTATCTTGTTTGTACATTCATCATTTTAATTTTTAATGTTAAATAATTGTTGTAAATTAAAAACTATTGCCCTTGGACAAGATTTAGTTTTCTAAGTCTAAAGGCATAACTACTGAGACTTTTTCATACAGAAATAATCATATGATCAATAATTATCAATCATTCGTCTTCGTAAATGTAGATTATCCTTTATAATTAGTCTTAATTTTATTTTATGTACCTAGGTATTTAATGACATGACATACATAAATACATAAAATATAGTCCTATACTCGTATATTATATTTTACCTATCAAAGAAAAGTCCTCGATTTTGTTTCTACGATTGGTGAATCCTCCAAGATAGACATTAAGTTTCCAAGAGAATAAAAAAGTTTATGCTGTTGTATATTTAATATGTTTTTATGGATTTATCATAAATTTTTAAGCACTTATTTTTTGTAAAATTCCTTTTAATTTTCTATACATATTATTTTATTTTTTTATATTTTATTAAGTTACCGGTTTAGTTTTATATGTTTTATGTCTTATGATAATTAGCTAATATTATTTTTAGTATAAATGTATACCTAATGAAATTCAACTTACTTGTTTCTGAAAGTTTAAGTATTTAATTATACTTACTTAGTTCTTGTCGAATATAACGTTATACTTCTTTCCAGTTAATATTATACAAAATTTTGATTTATGTCTGATAAATATACTTTTTGACCACTTACCTAGGTACTTCAGGTACTTGTTATTTTGATATAATTTGATACCTGCAGCACATCCAAGGCTACCTACGATGTTAACCATATGTTACCAGATAAATTGACCGAGTTATTCAAATGTCCGACTTAATATTTGTTAATGTGCATTCGTATTTAATTTAGGATTGATAAAATTGATAAATCTGTTAAACTTTTTAAGGTTAGATCTATACTTTTGTAAAAAACAATGGGTATTAAAGTAGTACGTATTATTATACAATATAGGACACAATGTTGTATAATTATATATACAATGTTCGTATGGTGAATCTAAAGTATTATAAAAAAATAATATTTTTTTCTGTTTTAATTTTCTATTGAAATGTTGCCCAGGTAGATATTTAATTATAATACTAATTTATACTTCATAAAAATACAAGGTTTCTTCGTTTAAATTGCCTATTTTTATTGAAGAATTGGTGTATAAATTATAATAATTAATTTATTTGTAATCAGTAATTACAAGTTTTATTGATTATTACTCATTGCTTAGTTACGGTTGAAGAACGACAATTTACATTTTATAATCGTCACGAAAATCTAGTATCCTAGGTAAGTACAGTATAATTTTAATAATAATATTAACGTAAATTGAACTTTGCAGGTAATTTTTAACCTTCTTTTTTGTTTTTATTACACGCATTACTATCTATGTTCAGTATACCTACTTATACCTACATATACCTAACCTATAGGTATATGCAACTGTTTTGATTTTTAACTATTATATAGTTATGATAGTATATCCACGCATGCATAAATTATATACCAACAGGCAAGCCTGGGCAATTTAATAATCATTTTTAAATGCGTTAAGTTAAGTTTATGGAAAACATTTTAAAAAGTTTAAAGTTTAAAGTTAGTAGTTATTCTTATTTTTTTTTTAACTCAGTTAAGTTAAAAGTTATACTGACATTTAAAATTAACTTATTAACATGATTTAAGTTACTATTTTTTTTTTTGTATTTTTAAATAACCAGTAAATGATTTAAAATAATAAAAAGTAAATGTGTATGCAATGTGCATCATGAATAATAATTGTATTATAATTATTACCTATTTAATTATTCGTAAACTAATGTAATTTAGATTTGATTAAAAGTAACTAGTTATTTATTGAGTTGATATCAAAAAAAATCAGTTAAATTAAAAATTAAGTTTATTAAAATTAAATTTAAAAAAGTTAAGTTAAATATTTAAAATTAACTTTAACTGTTTAACTCGTTTATGCTCAGGCTTGCCTACAAGTATGTTATAATATAATACATATATAGGAAAGTCTATATATAGACACTGATCCCTGCAGTATAATGATTTGTAAATGTGTAATTAGGTACTTAATATCACCACCATTGCTGTCTTATGTCTTCTCTATATATTTAAGTACATAATATTATGTTTAATGTATAAACACGTTGTTGGAGTGTTCAATACTGTACAAGAAATCTTTATATCCCAGAATATTTTTAATTCTATTCTTTTAATAATAATAGTCTTGTCGTAGACATGCCACAATCTTGATAGTGAGTACCCAATTACCAAAATAATATTGTTTTATCGGCACTCGTCAGTCAGTATATAATAAATAATAATGATTATAATGAAAATCATAGATTTATTTTGCTATTATACGACGGAGAATCACAATGGGCTTTCAACAGGTAAAAAAAAATACCGCTGATGGTAACCTATTGTAAGACTATTATTGCACAGTCGGGTACAGTTATAGGCATAAAGTTTAAAAAACGTATAAGAGAAAAATTAAACAATAAATCACACGAGAATCTTAAGTTTGGCTGCCTAGAACTAATAAAGTAATATAATATAAGTAACATATTATATAAACCATGGCACGGTGTATCATTGTTATTTGTTGTTATATAATATGATAAAAAAAAATGACAACCGATACTTAAAATAATTTAAAAGAGCGAACCATTGCATATTAATTTTGAACACTCGCTGTAGGTACTCAATAGTTAATAATATAATTAAACTAATTTAATCATCATTACAATTTTCAAGGGTTTTTATTAAAACAATATAACTGTTCAGTTTAAATTAATAAAACATAAGTAGGTAATGAGTGATATTTTGATTTTTTAATAATTGACATAAAAAGCAAGCAATGGATCAGAGTGTTTATGAAAGCCATTTGTAAGTAACATTACCTTCAGCAAGAGCACTATACCTAATACTTATACGATACAAACTAGTTTTTTACCGATCGACCTGGTTTCGTACTTTTGTAGTAATATTGTTTTGGTATTGACTTTGAACTGATAAATTAAAGTGTATATTTTATAATTAACTATACAAAACAAGGCGTGATATTCTCGATCTGTCTCTAAAGAATTTCATAGTTTTTTTTTAATATGATTTTAAAAGATTTTTATATTTTAAAAACGTTTAAAAATGTATATATTATAATGTATACTATCTTTTCACAATGAGTTTTATAACATATAAAATTATACACAAATTATAAAAGTATATAAATTAAAATAGTTTTTCTATTGTAAATTTTGTTTTTCTAAATTGTAGATAGATAGAAAAAAAAAGACTGTATAGTAGTTATGCAGGTATTAAAAATCTGTACATATATTTTATCAAGAGAGTTACAACTGAATATAGGTACTTTAGAAAAGTAAAATTAATATTATATTAATATACTAAATAACTACGTAATAGTATACGTATAAGTGTATAACTATAATCTATAAGTACCTACCTACATGCATAACAATTCTATCAACTGTACACCTTATAAAAAGTTTGCAATTTTAAGTCATATAGTTTTTTTATAACATCATCATATCAAAGTAAAATGGTTTTCTAAAAATGTATTTATTAAGTGTTAAAATAGTTTAAAATAGTTAATGATATTAAGGGCAGCAACTAGCAACTTATATATACAATTCACAAGTTCACAACATATAATGTGTGTCTAACATCACAATTAACATTTTATGTTCAATAAAAATGTTTCAATATTCTACTTTGATAGTGTTTTTTGATAAAAATTGGATCTAGTTGGTAATTGAGTAGGTTGAAAGCAAAAATGATTAGAACTTTTCAAAATAATCGGAAATAACAAAAAAATATGAATATCTATATTCTATTTACTCGAAATCAGATTTTACTCAAAAAGAAATAGTCTTTGATAGTTTACATTTTCATAAAAAATATGTAGTTAATATAATATACGAATTGTTCTAGACAAGCTTAAATTTCCTAATATTTTAGGTATTTTGGTGTTATATATAGATATTAATAAACATAATGATTTTTAA
Source organism: Nasonovia ribisnigri (assembly GCA_027563435.1). Lineage (NCBI taxonomy): Eukaryota > Metazoa > Arthropoda > Insecta > Hemiptera > Aphididae > Nasonovia > Nasonovia ribisnigri. The sequence goes on from JANEHU010001493.1 coordinate 80,829, forward strand.
AAATGCTACCTAGATCCCATTTTAGATTCTGAGCGGCGCGATGAATGTATTGATTTTACAATGAAGTTGGTTTTTTTTAAATCTCTATCGGAAAGTAAAATGAAATTTTTATGAGAGTTTGAAGTTCAAATTTTTACAACGTTGACATTTTCACTCAATTTTTTGTAATTCAAAAACGATTAACTGTAGATACATACAAATTTAACTGAATGTTTCTATACACCAATACAATTTTGAAAATATTTTGACTAGTTTTGAAATGTTTACTGACATTTTCAGTTATCTATTTGTTTAGATTTTTCTATAATTGTCAATTAAATTTTATCTGTTAAGTGAAAAAGCGTGAAAATGTAATACAAGACTCCTAATATATATTGTTTCTATAGCAGTTGAAAATATTAAAAATAAATAGGCACTCATTTATTTTATAATTACCTATTTAAATTTCAAATTTTGACGAAATTTATAAAATGTTCAACTTTTATAGCTAAGGATTGAAAATTTAAAACAAGGTTCCACGTAAATAAGTTATATTATATAAATTACTTTATTCACAATAATACCATCAAATATAGTTATAGTAATATACTATAATATCATAGGCTGACTGATCGTCTTCGCTTAGAATTGTTTTTCTTGTACAATGATATTATATAATTGAATTCAAATTTAACACCATCCATTACGGTGACCCACTTGTAACCTACTGTACAGTAGAGTGGGGTCCCACTTGTCGACCTTTTTTCCTATAATAATACATTTATTTAAATTCTGATTTTTAGAATTTTTAAGTATATTATACCTAAAAACTATATTTTAAAATTTCTGATAATTTTCAAATGAGAACAGCCCTTTTTACTTCAAATTATTTAGCGGACGATTTTATTGATAATTTAAATGTTCCTTAATCAAAATTCTAATGAGTAGTTTTTGAGTCATTACCTAATATGTTTATGCTAAGGATAATAATCCTTAAACACGCAGGTTTTACAAAAATATCTGCTGAATAATTAAAAGTGAAAAAGAGAGGTTTCCATTTGAAAAACAGGAGTTTGTATTGTTCCAAGATCATCCTTAAGTGGTACAAAAAATCTCAAGTATTCGAAAATATGATCTTCAGGCATAAAAATAGGATGAGCATGCTTAAAATATATATACATACTATGTACAAAGATATTTGAAATTTGAAATTTTTATTTTAGTTATTTCGATTTTTGTACATTTTTCTTTAATTCAAAAAGCTTGAATATTAAATGCACAATTCCTCATTATTATTTCTTATAATCAATTTAAAAATATCAAAAATACTTTTTATCGTAATTTATTTTTATAAACGTTTGAAGTTTGAAAAAAGTTTAAATATCAGATTTTGCAAATTATTTTTTTAAAAGATTTTTAAAATTTAATACCCAAAACCTAAAAACGTTATACAAGGTTTTACTTTAATTGTTCTTACAGCAATTTAAAAATATCGGAAATACTTAGGCATTTTGCAAATTTCACAACATATTTATCGTAGTGACTTGAAACATTTTATAATTTCGTGTTTATATAATACATACAATTATTTTTAATATACACTATATTATACACGATGACATTTTCAAAATATTAAGCTATTTATACAATGGTTCTATTCACTCGATCGCCTTAAGGGACTCACTAATAAGTTAATAACAATAATAATTTATGATATACAATAAATTATAATATATATGCGATGTTTTTGGGAAAATTAGTTAACATTAGTACCGTATTAGTGTATTACTGATAGTTGTAAAAATAAATTATAAAATGCCCTTCCAAATAGAGTTTGGCACACCGTTTCCGCTCAACATCGTTTTTATAGTTGCAATGATTTATCATTGAATTTAAATTTAACACATCTATTACTATATACTGTAAACAGTGACCTACTCGATGAAGAGATGTATTCAGAGCAGCAAAGCGGCTTCCCCAGTTTTTTAAACATAAATATTTCTAAGGTTTTAGGTTGATCATTCTACATTGATTCTACATATTTTTTTCAAATCAAAATGTTTCTATTTTACTTGTTGAATACAATTATGTGTGTATATTTTATAAATAAACATATTATTGATATCCTGGATTGTATAGGTTCGGAGTGCCTGACCATTTTGCATTCAAAGTAGACTCCGAACCGATAGGGATACTTGGATACATGCAAATGGGCACTGAGACCCTCACCAGTATGTAACTGGGGACTCAAAAAGCAAACTGCTACAGTGCTACAAATCATATCACTGATGAATGTTCGGTGATTATATACTAGGAGGAATGAAAGAACTACGCAGAGCCACAACAGACTACGCAGTGCAATGGCTAGAAATACAAATTTAAAGAAGATATATGCCCAAAACATATCAACTGTATCATTTGCTATTATTTATCATTTATTTATACAAAAAATAAAATAAGTAAAGACTGTCTTTACTGTCCTTTTTATTGTTTAAAATATTTTAACTTGTTTGTCATATATCTATATTCTGTATTGTATCTTTAATATTAACTGTATCTAATATTTATATCCTGCCTATGTAAATTGGACTAATGTCCGTTAAATAAAATAAAATAAATAAATACTAATTTTTGTTGTTGCCCACGAGACTTCGGGGTAATATGGGAGTTTTACTGTATGTTATTTCTATTTCAGATTTTTTAAAACTCAAAATGACTGTGGTTTTTCAATTGACGATTTATGTAGTACGTAAATTTACGAGTACCTACTTAGGAAAATGTCAAGTTAAAAATTGAAATATACGTGGTGTGATACATTATTCTCGCAATAAGACGTATTGAGGCCAAAACAATGTCAAAACACAATCCAATACAAAAAATCGGTAAACCTACGAATAAACATCATTGACATTATTTATAAAAATATATGATCGTGTAAACTTGTCATTCGCAAGTTAAATGAAAAAATGAAAACAATGGCGTTTATGATATTTTTTTTTCATTTTTTTCGTTCTACTCAGTCGACAATGTATATTACGCTCATTGAAATGAGCGTACAAAAAAAACACGGTTCATTTCTCTCGTTTCTAGGCGTTTTGACCTAAAAAACATTTTTACGACAGTTTGTATGATACACCGCTTTAATTCGAGTACCACGCCATTGTAATTGAAATGTTATGCTTTCTAGACCAACTTAATATCCTAATATAATCCTATAGGATAAACGAATTTGAATTTTATATGTTTCCTTTATTATTACTACCTACTGCAGGCCTAAGAAATTATCTTTTTTTTTCTGACCGTGGCGATGAATGTAGTTTTGGTCTTATACACATTTACAATAATATGTTTAAATTTGGGCCACCGACGTCATCCTTAGGTGGGTGCATACAATGTCTTCATTCTTCAATTATCTGGATGGTTTTTGGTTGCAAATTAGATCTAGTTGATACTTTAGTAGGTCGCAAACAATAATTCCTGGAACTCTTAAAATAATAGGGGGAAACATCAGAACAAATTAAGAAAAACGGGAATATTAAATATTTACAAAAAAAAAAGTTTTTGGCAAAATTGATTTTGTTTTTTTGATGTAATCCTGCAAAAGGAATTGAAATATTTTGGATCTTTATTTCCTAATTTGAAATGATCAACGTTTCTTAGTTTTATTTCGATTTGTAGTGATACAAATTGTGTTTATTAGTCAATACACCTGAATGTTACTTAGGTATACTTTCTCATAATTGTTCATAAAGCAAACAAAAAATGTCTAAAATACATTGAAGTAATATTTTTTATTTTTTTTTGTAAGCATTTGAAGTTGAACAAATTCTATGTAATGGAATACCAAAATGAATAATCATTGAATTTAAATTTAACAGATATATTACAGTGATCTTATTTTTGACGAGGTACACTCGACACCTACTTTACAGTAGAGTGATTTACTTTCTCCGTTTTGGTGTACAAAAGATACATATATTATGACAGTACCTATCATGGTTATCTACATGTGTAGATAACCGTGGTTGATATCTATATTTACTAATATAGTGCAAATTCGTATGTCGACAAATAAAATATTTTAAGCACTAGAAACTATAAATTATCTTATATTTTATTTTGTTTAAAATGAGTAAAAAGTGGAGATATTATTAATAAGATCTGCAGACTGCAATTTCTAAATTCTGAACTATACAACCGTTTTTGTATTTATCGCTTTTTAATGGTCAATCAATTCTTTTCAACTCGCGCATTTTAATATAAACCAGTTTCACTCATATGAGAATATATAAATCGATATTTATAAATCAAAATGTTATAATATGTATCTGAGTTATGTTAAGAGTGCTAATTGGGGAAATAACGACTCAAAATGAGAAAGGTGTACCTATAGGTACATGTATATGTTATTTTATATTTTTTTGTTTATATATTGATGAATAATTATTATCTGACATCTGCAGGGGCTAATTAAATAACCAAACCAAAAAGAATATTACCTAATTTGAGTCCCAATTAATAGTGACATAGTTTTATATAATATTGTCTGTAGTTTTAACCAGAATTCCTATTTTAAATTTTGATTTTGTTTCGTTTTAGATTTATTTTCGATTTAATTTTAATGGTTTTAATCTATACAAATATTTACAACATTTTGAATTTACGTGGTATATAAAAATATTAATTTCGAGTCACGCGTGGCCACGTTTTGATTTAGTTTTCTCGAGTTTATGAAATGAGCAGACTATTGATTGTTCATTAAAGAAGCAGTTTACTGTAGTTTACCTATATTGAAAATCGTAACGATAGGAAATCTAATAGGATCATGATCATTATGTAAATTAAAATTAGATATACCTACCTAATATACTAATATATTATAAGAATGAGTATTTAATAATTAGACTTAATGCATCTATAAATGACTGAAAAATCTGTATTGTGTTTAGTGTTCGGAGATTTTGGTTAGGTCATGCTTAAGGCATGACATCAAGTATGATTTTATTCGTTTGATTTTATTTTGTTTTTTGATGATATTTACGTCTATGTAAGACATTTGAAAATGTGTCAAAAAAATGTAAGTTGTAACTCTATAGGCTCTGTCGGTAGTTCATATTTTTCTGTATATCGCTAGAAGGCGATCAAACATATTATAAGGTTGCACTTCATAGGCCAAACCATAAAAACACAATTCACTAAGATTTACATTTACCATTTTTTTATTGCTTATACCTACTAATAAGAAAGGTGTTTATGTGATTTCGCATTTACTCATTTTCATACTGCAGATGACTGATGTGTGAGGTCAGACACTAAAGTGAGCGGCGAATAGTGCGCTTTATTGTTTGCAATATCTACTCTCCCTACAGTAGTGTACTAGTGTATGAAATTAAGTGTTAATAAGAACTGTACATTCAATAATATTAAACGGTGCATACTATAGTTACCTTCCATAATATACGAATTGCCTCTCATTCTTAGCGTAAATAAAAAGGTTAATATATATATACTAGTTGCATCTGGTGAGCAGGTAGTTATAATTATATACAAGTCACCCCCCAAAAATGTTCACACTATAGTTACCTTCCGTATAGAATTAGGTTCATAAATTTCACTATATTACACCATGTAAGTACACACATGTGTTATAACTTATAATTATAAAAAATAGAAATAAACATGTATAGACGTATAGATATACATTTGATATTTGTTATATTAATATGTAAATATATATATATATATATATAATATATTTGTTTATGTTTTTGACACTGAATGTATTATTTGAAACCTATTTTGTTTGTCTTTTGTGCTGTAGGTACCTTCTTATCCAACACTGATTCTGTTTTTATGTTATATTTACAAAATCCCTTTAAATATTTAAAATGGACAAGTCAGTAATCTATTACTATAATATACCTACATCTTGTCCTCAACCAATTTATAATTCGCTTCATATACTTAAAAAACTCCGTTCAGAATTGAAATTGTAACTGCAATTTGTTTAAGCACCACCCTAGTAACTAGACCCTTATCGTTTACGATAAAATGTAGAGTACGCCGGGAGGCAACTTATATAATACAGTCGGGAGACAATTCTTGTAAAAATTATTGACCTTTTCGACTTCGAGAAGCAAGCATAGTATGTGTCTACAATATATAATAATAATAATATTTGTTTATTTCAACTATAGTTTTACAATTTATAAGAAAACATTGTCAATTACTAGGTTTGTCACTTCTAACTCCTAAGCACTTTTATAATTTTATTATAGATAATATTATGAAGGATTTAAATTGTTTTCAACGTCTATATGATATATTGGAGATTTTTATGTTACAGCGTTGATTTTTAGTTTCATATATATCTAACGTTTATATTTTTAAATCCATCTCTAATATTTGTATTTGTATTGGTGTTAAATAAATTAAATTAAATTGATTTAATTTAGGATGTATAGATTCTGGGCGTAGCGAATAGCGACGAGTGTATTGGTTTTACAATATGTGTGTTATTTGGTGTGTCTGTCAACAGTAATCACTTTATTATATAGGGACTGCACAAATACTTCGACCTCAACTTTGCGAGTAGTTTCTGGTAGGAAGTTGTATCTAATTGTTACGTTGATTAGGTCAAAAGTAAAATATTTTCATATTTTTGAAAAAAAGGTGGACTTGTGGGTGTCACTCTGCTGTATAGTAGGTTACAAGTGAGCCACTGTAATAGATGGTGTTAAATTTGAGTTCAATGATATAATATCATTATATACGAAAAACTATTCTGATCGAAGGCGTCTCAGTCAGCCTATGATATATTACTAAGTATATTTGATGATATTATGATGAATAAAGTAATTTATTTACCTATCTACGTAGAACCTCATTTTAAATTTTCAATCGTTAGCTATAAAAGTTGAACATTTTATACATTTTTAACTACAAAATTTTTAATTTTTAATTTGATACATTTTGTGAAAATTCGAACTTTAAATGCTTAAAAAAACAAATTGTGACAATGTATTTTTAATATTTTTTAACTGCTATATTGAATATACCTATCAGGAGCCTTTTAAACAATTTTCACACTTTTTTGCACAACAAATATACATTTATTTACATTTATAGAAAAAAAAACTAAATAAATTTAAAACTGAAATTTTCCGTATACAGTACAAATATTTTGAAAATGTTATCGTGTATAGAAAATTCTAGTATAAAAAATCAGGGGAAATTGCATGTATCTATGGTCATTTGTTTTTGACACATAAAAATGAAAATCGATTTTGTCGAAACAAAATTGTTATTCTTATGGAAATTTAAAAAATATCGAAAATACATAGGCACAATAGTTCATTAGGTTAGGTTAGCTAAATTGCTATTTTTGACATAATAATAGTTGTTATTCTACGAAAGATACCTAACGATTTTGAATTATTTTAGTTATTTCGTTGGAATTCAAAATATGTTCGTTGTAATAGGCCTTAAAACTTAGTGTCTTTCAGCAATATAAAAATATATGTAAAGATACCCTTAATTAATTGGAGCTGATATCCAATCAGACATCCATAAAGGCAGAAATCAGGTTCCAAATGTTAACTTATTACGAGTAACGACTTAAAATGCAATAAAAAAATTGTTCTTGCTTCACGCGAACTACCTTTATTAAAATTAAATTATATTAATTTATTTATTGTAATTAGTTAATGTTACTACAAATTTTAACCATTGTTTTTTTTTTGTTTAATAATACTACGCTAACATATAAGGTACCTGAGCTACTTGTTTAAAATCTCGACCAATGACAAATTATTTTCCATTTAAAACTTCATAATTCATAACGTTTTGTATTTAAATATCTCTGGTCTGAAAGTGTAATAAAATGTCCCTTCACAGTTTTTTTACAGCAATTTAAAAATATCAAAAAGTGGACATGCGTGAACAATTTTATTTGATAAGCGTTTTAAGTTTAAGTTAAAGTTAAAATCCATCTCCTTTGATCAGAATAATTTTTTTCGTAGGTATACCTACAATGATTGAATTAATTAATTGAATTTAGATTTCAAACCGACTATGCAGCAGAAGCAAGCTAACGCAAGTACTTCATGTGTATAATAATCATATTTTTTCAGTCATCTTATTTACTACTTTTACTATGAAAATATTATTCTATATGCATAATAATTTTCTATTGATATTTTGAGCAATATTTATGAAAAAAATATATTATAATTATTTTTAATTTCTCTTTAGGTAGCTCGAAAGTTTTTTGATGGGGTTAATATGCCATCCAAGCTATCTCCCTCCAGATTTCCATCATTGGATATTACCCCGTCCGTTCAGAATCGTGTGCAATGATTTATCATTTAAATCAAATTTAACACATCCATTTCAGTAAGCTACTCAATTACAAGGTATAGTAGGCATTTATGTTCAAAATCTATTTGGTATACAACTCCTGCAGAGGGACAACCCAGTTTTTTTTTCTTTATTGAATAATTATTTACAAGTTGTCATAAAGTACATAATATACACTATGTCACTATATTCAATTATAATTATAATTATATACGTATAAATAAATATTATACTTAATGTGTGCTTTTTATTAACCGATAAAAAAAATTTATTTTTTAGCAAATATGGTTTAACTTATCAGTAATAATATTATTTTACATAATTGAATCAAATAAATAAAATAAGTATTTTGTTATAATTAACAATATAAGTTATCATCATAAGTTTGTTTCACTAGAATCTTGATTTGTTCTTCTTAATTCTTGACATTCATAGCCTTTACTGCTGTCTATATTACCCATATATTATATATATAATATATACATTATTTTTCCATTAATTATTATATATATTTGGAAGTATAAATTAAGGAAAGGGACTAATGTTGTTATTGTTGACACCTTAATCGTGTATTTCTAAATTTACTTCAATTATACCGAGTATACTATTCAAGTATATAGTGTATCCAGTACACTAATGACATCACCTTATTGAGTTATTAATGAAATTATAATAACATTATCTAAGTGGTTGAAATATTAGCATTTGGAAATCTTTATTCCATCACATTCACAAACATAATTCAAATTAATGTTGGAAATCACAATAATATTCTTTACCTGTAGTTTAAATGAGAATAATAATATGTCTAACGTATTGTTATTATGTTTATTCTTAGAAAAGTAAGTGTTGCAATAAGTATATATGTAGGTAAACTATAAAATAATGGAAAAGCAATAATTAGAATACTTTGGCTTCATGTTTGTTTTTTACTTATATAATACATTTTATGCAGAACGTGCACGCAGTGTGTTTGTAATTATTTTTCATGACAGAGGGTTCCGATCATATTATATGATATTATTATGACGTAAGTTTTTAGGAACAACGATTTAATAATTTAATCAAATTTACTTTTACCTCATATGGACATGCGGTTTGAAATACTTTTGAACACCCTAAGTAGTAAGTTCGATATATACCTACGCGTACCTAGTATAGGTATGCTCCTTGACGAAAATAATGTGCTCGGTGAAACGTCTCCTGAAAAAAAAAAAAGGGCGAAGAGTGGGAGAAACGCAGTTATGGTTCCTTAAAGTAACGCGATCAACGCGCGACGTCCCGCGAGTGAAACCCAATTTTTTTCCCACCGACATCCACGACACTCCGTGGTGGTAATAACCACAGTGTACCTTTACAATGTGCTTGTGGTACATACGTCATACACACATAGGTACTTATATATATATATTTAGTTAATAATATATTATATTATATTATTATATTATATTATATTATAAAACGTCATAACGATAATACGCACCTGAAGGTCGCCGCTTTCAGTCCCTACTACACGAATACACGACGACGACGACGATGACGATACGGCGGAGGCGAAGAAGATCCCGATTCCCGACGACGGCTGTGGTGGGAAAGACGCGGTAGTGGTTCCGCGGGTAGGGGGAAAGCCGGTTTCGCTGGTGGGGAGTGACGCCGCCACGGCCGTAATACACGTAGCAGACCCACACACGCACCGCGCACCGCGTACACACACACACACACACACGGCACACACACACCGCACACACGCACTGAAATACCTGGTTCACCTGGCCGTATCACCTGGCTCCCCACCGCCGCCGCCGCCGCGGACCGTCCTCCTAACCACCTCGGCCCGCTCCCGCCGTAATCGCGTTTGTAATACCTGTAGTATTTTTTTCCTACTCTCACCGCCGCCGCGGCCGTTTTACAACGCAACAGAGAACCGCCGCCGCCACTCGACAGCATTCGGTCTCCGGTGTGCGAGCACGTTCGGTCAAAAATAATACACACACAATCATGTCAACGATTTAACAAAAATCTATAAACTTACGCCACGATATCATAATATTATATTTATTTATTATCGTTATACATAAATAAGACGTGTATACTGAGTGTGTGTCCGTACGCTTATAATATAGATAGTGTAGGTATAGGTACACAATAGTATATTATTATTATTATTGTCCATTACTACGTACAAGTCTTCGACGTCCCCCCGCGCGCCCTTCCGCCGTCACCGGAATTGATCGTAAATCGGAATTCCGGATACGTTATTTCGAAAGTTCGGTTCGGTCTTTATTCGTCGCGTGTGTGTGCCGATCCCCCCCGTCGCCGCCGATTCGATAGAAACATAATATTGTTTCGTACAATAAATCTTTGTGTGCGCCTCCCGAACGACCGGAATCAAATAACGGATATGAAACAGGCTGAACGGTGAGTTAATATTGCCATGGTGTTGTATGCGTGTGGAGACTATCTCCGTATACGGTACATGTGCTGATCGTCTGCAACAGGTATCCTGCTGCAAGCTTTTCCCGTTATCCGGGCACAGTAGCTCAATTTTCGTTTTCACTTCTTCCCTATAATCTTAATAGATTAGAATACTGTATCTGTGTTCGTATTGATGATGCTTTATCGGAACTGATGAATTCTATAGTCTCGTACGTTACATGTAATTATACCTTCCGTTGGAAAAGTAGCAATATCGTCGGTACTTCTAAAATTAGATCAAACTATTATTGTACTTGCTCGTTAATAATGTTGTTGTTGGAGAATGATAGTAACATATTGTTTCTATACATTATCTCTTATCCTTTGAGCGATAACATATATTTATATACCGGCCATAGGGGTTTTCGTTTGAATCAAAAACCTTTCAATAATTAATGTGCGAATACGTGATAGTGAATTTTGAACATTTTCTAATGTTGGACTCCGTGATTTCTAATGCGTACAGAATAATATCTTCACTTCAGTTTATTAGATTTCGCATTCGAAATGTCATCGTTTATTGCACCTACCTAACTATATTGTATAATATATTATAAAGTTAACCACATAATGTTTGCTCTCCCTATCGTAATATCGTATTAGTCATTACTCGCTGCTTTTAGTAAAATATGTGTTCTTTATTGTTGAAAAATATTAATAAAATACTAGATAAATTAATATTTTATTATTTATGTATATTGCTAATTAGGTAACTAAGTAGTTTTAAAATTTAGATTTCATATTTTTAAAATATTTAACATTAATATTATATTTACAATATTATTCTCATTCTTTAGAGCATTATATTATGATTTAAAATAATTTCTAATGATTCGTTCATCCTTAGTTGAACAAATTATTATAGAAATATTTATTTATATATATACTTGAATTGTTTTAATTAATTCGATATTCGTATTCCTAATGTACCTTGATATACAACTACAAGTCATCAAAAATCTTTATTATACATCACAGACCACACTACTACAGTAAATTGTCGTAAATATGATTGTAAATAGCTAACGTTTGAGATTATTTTGTATAATACTTAAGACTCGGTATACAAATGTGTTTATTTTAAACTTAAACAATATTAAAATTTGTTTTCAAGTTAAAACAAAAAATAAAAACAAATTAGTAAGTAGGTACCTATATTAAATTTGCAAATTTTAATGGATTAAAAGAAAAATATAATAATGTTTATACTTGTACTAATGGTTGTTTATCATAACACTATTAGATTTACCTATATACAAAATTAGACTTAACTAACACGAGTTTTTAAGTGGTAAATATTTATTAATTTTTGACATATTTAAATATTTATTTATTTTTTAGCTGAAAAAAATCGCATGTGTTATATTATTATAATATATACCTACGTTTCATAAATCATCAATTTGCTTGTATTTATTTTTAATGCTTTGTGTAAATTAATGTCCTATGAGGAATATTTAAAGTTGTATGGCTTAACAAACTAATGATAATATTAACACTTTTAAAATAGTTTAGTCATTGTAGTAAACAATTAAAATATATTGTTGCCCATAAGAATAACATGTATTAGTTATTTAAAAATGTTACGTAAAAGACTTGAAAGTATAAAAACAATAGAAAAACTATTATTATAACATTCAATAAACCATTCTGTGATTAATACGAATCATATTCATATAGAATTGGATAAAAAAATATATTCTCAGTTATAAAGCAATATAATTTTTGACCCTAAAACATATTTAGATATTGATATGCATATTACTATCATAACTTACAATAAAGTTCTTAAATGTTTAATACGAGAAAAATGAGATCATTAAAACAAATCAATTTTCTACGATTTGTTAACCCTTAGTATAAAAACAATAATATGAGTACCGACATTTAATACATTTTGTTAGGTTATTATTTTCATATCGAGTGTTATGATTTTATTAATTATATATTGTGACATGAATCTTGCGTTTTTCACTCATCCTAATATAATGTAATCATTTTGAAGACTTATTTAATTTTTTAAGTTTTCCCATTGATGCCTCTATACTTTATACTCTATAGCAACTACAACATCCGTGTTACCTTTCTGGACGACGTAACACGCGTATTATTGTTCCATCCGTGGTTTGTGATGCGTGTCCAGCCGTCCAGGGAACTACGACCGCTGCAGCGGGCATTCCCATCATCAATACCGTGAAGGAATTTGTCAACTTGTTGTTTTCATACCCCCCCCCCCCCCATCCTTGGTTAGGTTAAATTAAATATGATGAACTTTGTGGACGGAGGACAATCGTTAGAAATCCGAAATTCTTTATATTTTTATCTCGAAAACGGTAACATTAATATTTCATAATAATATGAAAAATATAAAATGGACCTCGCCTTAACCCTTTGAAACACATATTATGTTACGTAACGCGTGTGTTTGGCTTCATCCTTTTTTTGTCGTTGAGAATATAAAATACGCACCTATAATATAAAACATATATTATAATCATTTAAATTGTGTTTCGTTATTATACCTCCCCATTGTGTGCGGCAATATATTAGTACACAATCGTCGATCAATAAGCGGTCGTCCCTAAATAATGTTCTATTCAAATATTTAGCTAACTATAAAATATATCCATCATATAGTTTTGTTTTTCATCAACAATTTCAACTTCGGAGTATTTTTTATAATATGTTGATTATCTATCATTTTTTAAACTTGTAGGAAACGGCGGAGATAGAAAAAAAAGAGAAGTTTAGACATGTTTAACTGGTTTACTTAGACAGATTTGTATGATAGCTGGACTTGATTTTTAAGCATATACATTTCAATAGTTCTAGAAACACGAATGTATTTTACAATACCATTTATTTAGCTTTGGATTTAAAGTTCATATTTATGACGTTAACACTAATAATTAGCTGGTAGTATATCTAGTCAATTATATGTATAAAAAAAGGTTATTTTGTTAATTTTTCTTTTTTTGTAAATAGTTTAATTACCTCGTGTTAACAGATCGTATTCAGTTAAAATGAAAATTGAGTTTATAATATTACTCAAATTCTTTTAGATAAAAAAAAAATGAATCATATTTTTACAGAAAAAAAAATAATAATATACATTTTACTAGGTAATGTAAATTGTTAGAAAAACATGGTATTCTGTAGCATTATTTGTGTCACGCACGTAATAATGAAATAAAGATTTGTGATACTGATATATCAAGTTGTTAGATGCGCATGCGTGATATAATTCATATTTTATTTGTTGTGCACTATAATATTATTGTGATCATGTATGGTCCAAGTCGGATACATTTATTAAATAATTTGTCAATAGTATAATTTTATAAAAAATATCCGGATAATCTAGTTGATCAAGGCTAAAAACTGCTTACCATAGTTCCTAACAGATGTTTATCAATTAAATATTATCAGTGCAGTATCTACAGTGCGTACTCGCATAGCGGCATCATTCACTTTCTTTTATTTTTAGGGCACATTTTAAAAGTACCCACCCACTCATAAAGTCATAGCAATGTATGATATGCCAACAAAATGTATAATATAATGTTTTAAAAAACCTATCCAGTTGCCCACTCACCTATAAAACTACACAAGCAAAATATATATTCCCTTCTCAAGAAAACCGTTCTTATGTGAACCGAATTTTAGTAAACAGACAGTTGTAGGTAATTTAAAGTTTTTTAATCAAACCCTATATCATAATAATAATTTATAAGATATAAGTTTACCTACGCTCTTTTATAATATTATATATATACCTTATATATATATATATATTATATACTTAAAGAGAGCATTTAAAGACAATGGTCCTGAAATGGATTAATAGTATATCCATATACCATTTTCAAAATAAATGATTTAAAAGTTACGTATTTTGATGTATGGACGAATTAAATTTTATAGGCTTACAAGTTGAAGTGTCCTGCAAAATGGGTAATTGAAAATCCTAATTTTATCAAATCAACTTAACCTTTAAATCACAGTGGGTACTACGTTCTATGTAACTGTTGCTCTATCAACCGCATCGTGAGAATACGTATACTATTTTGTCTCCATTGCTTGTGCGTTTACAATTTTTTTGTTGGTGTTATTGCTCTTCTCAATTCGCATCTGTTCAGGTGGGAATGGCTCGCCGCACGTTTTTAATCGGTTCATCGGTCGCTGAAAGGTTTTCCCGGGCACAGCGGACTGTCGCGGCCATCGGTAACCATTCGTTGCTGGTGAAAGCCTACCTACGCGGTCTCATTATTTCGACGATATATTTTGACGTTTCCGTTCTGCATTACAAAAGGTGTATACAAATTTATTTTTAGCGACGACCCTCTTTAAAAGAAAAACCACATCTCATTAAAAATTAAAAATATTTCATATGCATTATGATTTATGACGTATAGATACTGTATTGAGAAACTTTTTGGTTTTTCTATTTTCACCGACGTAATATCGTAACTTGCTAAATACTAAAATACCTAGCTAATTATGGTCACATTTAATGCGACTTACCATTTGTAACGATCTGTGTTTTATTTTAAACACCGACAGTTAATAATCGATCACACAATATCTCTGAACATACCTAGTGGCCTATAGTACATTATTTCATTGGTAAACTATTTTTTATTATTACATTTTAATTATACATGGACATAAATTAATGTACCTTATACAATATCAATAAATATTCAGTTAGTAAAACCAATATATTACCTACATTATTTAAGGCGTAACATTTAAAAACATTTTTCCTTAAACAATTTTCTATTTCTCGATAGAAAACTTGAAATTTTATTTAAAATATCATATTTTAAGATGCAATGGAACTAACAAATGTTTATGATAATTAGTCATGACTCATAGATAATTAAATAATATGTATAGTTTATTATAGTTATTAAATATAATTTAAAAAAATGTATAAACGGTATACATATTATATGAAATGTGTATATAATACTATAGGTAGTTAATAATTTGCACGTACTTAGAAATCTATTCATTTAAGTAATTTGCAGTTCATTTATTTAAACTAGGAATACGTATAAAATTTTCTATTTGTAATAAATTGAGTGTAGGGACTACGTTATGCTCAATGCATTATAATACCTAGGTAGTAGGTACGTACAATTTGTTATTATTTTGAACATATCAAGGCCATAAATATTATATTCATTAAAAAATATATCTGGGGAAATAGTGTTAAGTATAAATGTATAATAGGTTATATAATAATGCTATTAAAAGTATCTGCTTTACGCGTAAGATTTAAAATAATATCATATCTAATTAATATTAGTTTGTATCTACACGCATGTGCTATATATATATGCACCTATTTTATTTTTAATCTATAATTTATAAATTAATTAATACTAAATAGGTTGTACTAATAAATAAGTTTGTATAAAAATTTGATTTAAAAAAAATGAAATATTTGTCTCATACACCTATAATAGATGATTATACAATGGAAGTACCTATATTATTGTGTGTTCAGTATTTATATAAATCCTTGAACTTGATAAACACTTCGTAGTATTATTTAAAACTGTTTTTAAAAATGTTTAAATATAAAATAATTTGTTTTTATTACTATTAATTTGTTCACTACTTTTTATAATTTTCTTTAATAATATTTTTTACTATTTTCTAAGGTTTTTTAGTAATTTAGTGTGTTGTTAAAAAATAATACAGGCCATTTTCCCTATAAATAACATTGTATGGCGTATGCTTGTAAAGAGAATTACTTTTTCTGGTTTAATGTTATTTGGCTTCCCATATATAAGTTGGAATGTTTCGATCGTTACATTGAATAACTCCGCTTGCGTAAAATAACGTTTTCAACCCTTTCATTTTCATTTATGTATATTAAAAATGTGTAAAGATATTTGGAATTATTTAAATTATAAATTTCACTTGTTTATACGTTGTTCTCCGAAAATGTCTTGATATATTCTGTGGATTTAGTAAGTCATCGTTGAGGTTTCAATTGGCTTAGGTATGGTTTTGGCACGGTATCATTTGGCGTATTATTTATTATTATTACAATGTACGATTCTTCAGTCAAAATGTTCATCATATAATATGTATATATTGTACGTGAATAAAAAGATTCATTGTACGTTTATCAGTAGACTATTTAGTTTATCGATTTGTTGAACGTTTGTTAAGCTTTAGGATGTGACGCTTTGAAAAAAAAATTGTTTTGCACAACTTTTGTAAAATTAAATAATTGTCATAATAAAACAATACTTAATCTAGTACCTATACCTTAGCTTTTTGTGTTTTGAATTATTATTTTATCTTTTTAGTTCTGGATGTAATGTTTCCGATTTTTATAAACAAAAAGTGTTTGCATAAAAATGACAAAATATATTCTGAAATACGTTATATTCGTACAAATTGATAGCGTGTTGATAATATGAATTTCATGTTGAAAACATAATGTATGTATAGTACGCCTAGGCTACGAATAGAAGAAGACGGCCATGGACGTAAATTGCGTCACATGTAAATTTCCTTAAATTACAGGAGACTAGTCTAGTAAACACTGTCAAGGTCATGAAAATTTTTACAAGAATACACGATTTTTTACGTTATATTATAATATGCAATTAATTAAGTATTTTTATGAATTATGTGTTTTTATTCGTCCTTAAAAAGAATGTAATGCATTTCAAAAAGATTACTACAATTATACTATTAAAATAGATAGTAATATATAGGTACCTACGAAGAATGTTGTTTTTTAGTATTAATTAAATACATTTCTTACATAATGAATAATCCGTGAAGGAAAAAAAATAGTAAATTAATAAGTAGATACTTCAATACTTGACTGCAATACCTATTAAAAATGATCTACCAATAAAACTATAGGCTTTGTAAAGATTAATTATTTAAAAATTATAAATTATAAATTTTTATATTATATATAGGTATAATTGCTTGTATTGTCAAATATTGATAAGTACCTACATAATACTTGTGTTCACTTTTAGTTCTCTATTTAAAAACTTTATTGGATATATAACATTTTACTTAACAGCTGTTAAAAATATTTAGAAAGTGAAAATAAGCATTATGAGTAGTGAGTACCTTAAACGGCTTAATTAGTGTTTATTATTTTTTTTCATTACAATACAAGAAAGTTATTTTTAGTTTTGTTATTTGTTATTAAATATTGTATGTTTGTTTTATAGGTAATGGGGAATGTCCGACATCAAATCGACGGTCTGTGATACTCGACCGGTGGTGGAGGTGGTGGAGGAGGGGGGCCTCCAGAAACAACTGCAAGACGTTTGCAAAAGCATTAAAGTCACTAATATGAGAGCGGCCACACCGTACCTATGTGCCCTGTACGTGGCCACTGCCGGCCACCAAGGAAACCTTCTTGGATCTGATGAACAGGAGATTGTCCTGCTCATTTACGTAGTCGTCGACATGACAACCAACACCGTGAGTGCTAGAATAATAACGATAATAATATGAGTAGTTACAAGTTAGTATAAGTTAAACATATAACTCAAACGTAGGTAGTGAATTCGTGTTATTATTTCGGTGTATATTTTTAGAACGTCCTTGTCCACCTATGTCCGTTGCGGTACCTACACATATAATTTCAGTGCCAACTTATACGTGCGTTTTTTGTTTTTTTTTTAACTCTCTCTTTGATTTTAATTTTCCTCTATACGGCCTCAGTAATTACCTTTATTACGTTTGCAATTCACCATATCATTAGGACGAAGACGATAATACGAGTAGATATACACGCCATGTTGTATCTGTGTCTCATTTCATAACCGGTTCCGTTCCGATGGAAAAAAAATCAGCTAGCACATCATCATAGCTCACCGAGAGAATATTGTACTTTTGTGCTCGTTTTGGCGTGCGTAGTGCGCACAGGGGTGTTCCCTAAGCAAAATTGCGGGTGGTCTACATAGAAATATAATTTGAACGATCCGGGACATCATTGTTGTCGTACATTTCACACTATTATCATTTAAACAAAGTGTAGGATATGATAATATTGTACATCATAATATTATTCTGTATACTATATTCGTAGTTATACCACTTTCGCCATTATCAAAAAAGTATCTATATTATCTCAACCTTTCTTTATGAAAATAATAATTCCCATTAACAAGTAACGTACCTATCTATATATTTATGACACGGGTTGACGCTTTTTATTGATAAGATTTTGATTTTATGGCACTATAAATATTGTAAAAGAATGGTTTTATTACTATTACCCATCGTACAATACCTACTGTTTAACTCCTGTCCTTTTTCTATACAAACTAAACGCGAGTGTAGTATTGTAGTAGCCTCCGAATTCTACCACCCTCGTCCATGAATGACCTGTCATTTTCTCACGACTGTGGTAATCTACAGACCCTATATTTTTGTATTAGGTTTACCTACACATTTTTTAGTACAATACCCAAACACGTGTGTGACTTCGCCTTTTTTGTATATAAATAAATGTCACAAATTTATCAATTAAAATATTTTAAATATTGCCACAATACATTAGTCGTTATTCAAATATGTAATACTTTATAATTTCTAACTACTTATCCAATAGTATCCATAACGAATTTCCTATTACCTATGAATCGCGGAGTCGTGACAACAATAATACTTCAATTAAAAAAAGTTCCAACTACAAAACAATTGGTTTTAAATATCTATAATGATATGCACCGTAGCCATTTAAAGTTTATACAGCTATATTGCAATGGTTTAAAATAATATGTTAGAATTATAAATAATTAAATATATACAATAGAAAATTACCGGATTTATTTTTATCGCTAAGGGTATTCGGTCCAGCAGTTGTATACTGCCAAGACCAATTTCTATTTCTAAGTAGGAGGAGAAAATAAATATAATAAGTATAGGTACCTTATGATTTTATTACATATACATTTAATATCGTGGGACGAAAAAAATTAGATCACGATGGAGGGAAATGACCCCTTTTCACAACCGACTTGCAGAGGACGCCACTGTATTTACAAGTTACAACAGTAAATCATCAATAATTAGATACAGGGTGCGCGAATCTAATTACGTATAATATCTAGGCACGATGCATGTGCACCCATCTATTATCTATATAGGTTATATCCATTATAAATAATAAAAATACCTCTTATCGTTCGATTTGAACGACATAATATCGACATTTAGCATACAAAATATTTTACGAAAAATATTATTCGACAGTATAGGTGTAATAGTTATAATATGCTAGGCTATGTCTAAGAATACTTTTTATAAGACTTGGGCAACGTGGAATCCTCCTTAATAGTTGACCTCAAAGGCGAGTATTTTGTCCAACTATAATTATTTAGATACCGGTTTCTTCGCCCATCGTATATATGGTGTTGTGCAAAAAAATGTAGCCTATATGATTAGCCGGTGATTTAAGTTAAGAAATATTCTATCTGTAATTTAAAATGTATACACTTCAATAAAAATGCATTCATTGAATTTGTTGATTCATATTATATGTATATTATAAAATATGTGTCAACATCAAAAAAGATTTAAGTAACATTTTCACATTATAATTTATAATTAATGACAATCAAGCAAAAGAAAATTAATATTGGTCAATGATTGCATTTTTATTTATAGATGTGATCATTGTAGGCTAATCATCAGGTAGATAATTATAGAGATGAACAAACGTTCAACGTCACTGCTCCATCACGTCGTCTCCCCTGCAGCAACCGAATTGCACGTGATGATTACTGCTTTTGGTGGCAACTTTTCTCTTCTCCTCCTCTTGACCAGCAGTTGCTGTTTGACAAAAGTATAATAGCTGTCGTTATTTCAAAATCATATGTATTGTATTTTACATGTAACAAAACGATAGGTTCCATTTGTCTGTATATTGTATGTAGGTACGCCATACGGAATTGTTTCAAAGGTATGCGAAAATTCTGTGTATCAATATTATATTTTAATAACGTTTTCCGATATCACGGGGCCCCATGTGCCCCATGTGCCCCATTAAAAATTCATCCAAAAAAGAAAATTATATTTCAAGTATAGAATTTTTCTCATAAGAAAAAGTAACCTCGACGCGTTAAAAAAAGACGTGTAGGCAGTCCGTTGTACTGCAGCAGCGAACATAATATTTTTTTTCTCATTATTCGCTCTAAACATCCATCTGCTTTTAAGTATTATGTTTTTTCGTGTTATCATCTTTACAATAATATTATAATAACAGTATACAAAAACGTGATATGATAGTGGTTTTTTTAAATGTCGAATACAGTAAAACGAAATTAATTAAAACCACTGCTGACGTATATGATAACGCATAGAAATACGAGATTGTAAACGTTGAACCCAGCTGGCGATTAAGTGCCGCCGGGCGTTTGTGGGCGAGGGACGCGTCAAAATGGCCGAACGCCTCCGCCCGTACCCTGCGCGCGCGTCCGATTTATCCCGCCCAACTTTTCCCGAGTGCACGAAAACGGAACACGGGTGGCGGCCGCGCCGGACGACGCGTGTTTTGCGTACGCGCCGAGCGGCCGTGCTATATTTATTGTTTTTCTCGGGGAAATAAAATAACGTTCGGCGGGACGTTGCCGCAACGATGACGTCGTCTTCGCCATACGTATTTTAATATTATAATATTATTAATATTCAATTATGATTCTTCAATTTGCGCCGCGACCGTGTATTACAATAATAATAATATGATACATTCAATACGCCGCCCAGAAAATTAGGGCTGTCGCGAACAAGTCGAAATAACGAGATACGTAAAAATACATATTATAATGATGGTCGTCACACACGCGGGATTCGGGAACGGTCTGCGGCAATTAGTCACGGCCGGGTATTTGCACGCGTGTGTGGTGTGTGTGTGATGTGTGTGTGTGTGTGGTGTGTGTGCGTGCGTGTGCGTGCGCACCGGCTATAGTGCAGTGAGCCTCACAGCGCAGAGTAATGACGTGCGGTGCGCATGGGAGACGGCGGGGGGAACGGGTTGAAAATACATAATAATAATAGTTTGTAATTTTACTTTTATAACTACATATTTTACGAAATATTATTATCATATGAATCAAAACGTTCTAACTCGGCGCGAGCGCACGCACACGTATGCGGCGGACGTTATTATATATAGTATATTATTAAATTAAGAGACACAAAATATAATAGTGACCGCATAAAAGACTTGAACTATACTGCTGGAGTGAAGAAACGATAAATTAAATTATTTATATATAATTTATATATATTTGTATATAATATTATATCGTACTGTGTGCACATTCTGCAGTGTATTATTATTATAATATAATACTTGAGTTTCTTGAGTAAATTGCATTTTGTTTGGTCAGTTAACGTCAAAAGTTGTACACTTACAGAAATCATTGTAAAGACAATATTAATATCTTCTCAAAAATCGTAGGAATACTACGTTATAACTTCTAACCGGTGAAAATTCGATTTTTAAAAATGTCAATTTATCAGCCTAATCAGTTGAACAGCCTTGTTCCTAGATGTGTAGGTATTACATTACAGTGCGATTCGCTTTCAGATAATATGTGTGCACATTTATCTCGCCGTTTTAAACGTGTATGTATGAAAACGGTTGCAACAGCTGGTCGCGTTGTAAATGCCTCGTGTTTGATGCCGCACGCGGCTCACTGCTGCAGCAGGTACTACTCACCTAACCTACCTTGTAATCGTGGTCGAGTTTGTGTCCTTCGTTGAGTTTTATAGCTGTGCTACATCGAATTATTAGTAATTACACGGGGCCAACCCTAATATTTTGTGATAAAAAAAAAATAGTAAAAGAGTCTTGATTAATTATATAATATTATGATGAATATATAATATTCGATAGGTAAAAACGTTAAATTAGAAAATTGTTAGCTTCATGATTGGCCCTTGATATCAGATTAACCTCCTGCCATTGGAGACGATGTTTTTCATTTACGTATCAGTGTTACTATTCAAAGTAATAGCTTATAATTAATTAATCAATATATTTGTATTTTGCTCTCAAATTAGGTATAATATATAGGAATAGGTAGGTATACTATTTACTGTATTTTCCTTTTATATAACTGGCAATTTATCATTTAATTGATATTTTTCTGTCTTTGATACCTATTATCCTGCTAGTTGATCTAACCTACCTAAGTACTATTATTATTTACAGCTGTTAAAGTCATGAATTTTCATTTTTTCGTTCATTATTTTTTTTATAAATAGGGACTAAAAACGTAGAATATACTTTATAATACATAATATAGCAACTTGTAATGTCGCACAAAGAGTTCAAGGTTATACTGTGGTATCAGTTCAAGGCCTTCTCAAACACATATGTTTCATATATTATATGCATCATACATAATATATATAGCATTATAATAAGTGTATTTAATAATATATTTGTACTTGTATAGTTATACCTATAAAATATACTCACATGTGTGCTTTATAAGTTATAGGTGATCATGTTATATTTTTTCGTGTATTGTAAACTGAAAATAAAACTTATTTTTGCGTGAATTTATGTGATATTTGACATCTGACGCATTTTTACTTTTTTTTATTGAATAAAAATGTACCTAGGTACGGAAAACGTTAAGAATATAAATATGGTACCTCTAGTTTTTTTAGGATAACATAGACACAGTTTCGCATTGTTCGTTTTTATTATCGAAAGTATTATAAGATCAATATTGTTTAAAAAAAAAACCGACACATTGTATTTTGGTATACAACCTAAACACATTATAACATTTTTCTTACGTATTCTTACATACATACGATGTACGATCAAATGTAAAGCAGGTATAATTTTTAGCTCTATAATACAATAATATACGTAATATATTATAGGAAGATAATATTATGTACGCAATTGACTTTGCAGAGTTCAGTTTTATGCATTATGGGTTCGTCCTAATTCTACTAGTTTATTCTCACAGATTTGATTTTACATATTATGTAGATATTATAGTTACCATATTATAGACTAGGTACTCATCAAATCAGTGTATATATTATAGGTATTGCAGATGTCTATATAGAATACGAATCTAATATATGATAATATTATAGTAGGTACCCGTATTAAATTTATTATTTGTGATATTTCCAGGATAAAATTAGTTCTACTCTTCTCGATAGACTGCAGCAGCGTTATTTTCTTGCATATTTCTTGTTTCACAGTGTTTTGCCGCATTTCATCGCGAGTGGTTTTCGTTATGTTCCAGTCAGGATTTAATTGCGTATTCGTGGTATACCAGGCGGTGCGCATAGCGTAATAATTGGATTCGGAACGGCGAGCACTGTGCCTTTTCTTTTTCTAATATTTTTTTTTATATTTTTCTACAGCACAGCATATCCTCTGTAATACCGCTTCGATATGATGATGAAGTGCGTATGGAACGCATTTTTTTTCCATCATCTTCCTTTCTGTTGTGTGCTTCTGTCTTCGCCGCGTTGCTGCAACACATAACGGGTTTCGACCGTCTACTCTTCCCCTCGTCGTATATTGTATTATGCTTGCCACCACCTTTCATAGTTTCGTACTGACATTTCATACATTGCATTATAGGTTCACTCGCGACGAATAATACTGCATGTATTATACTATAGTGTACTGTAACATTATTGCAGCTAAATACATTATATTCGTTGTGGTTGGTATAATCTGAAACTTTGAAACGACTGCACTTCTGCAGCACGTTGACTTGCAGTGATATAGCTATTGGAATCTAATACTAATATACCATTATACAAGCGACAACATATTATATTATATATTATATGAGTTTTATTATGAAAAAAATAAATACTTTTTCTATATTCAGCTTATCTGAACTTATTCGTATTCCGTTCATATTAATTGATGACTTTCTTACGTAGGTACAGGTTCACCTATCATATATTTTATTTCACTTATTTTTCTGGCCTAAACTATTATTTGATATTTTTCAAACTAAACGTATTTATAATAATAATAATAATTAATATATAGGTTCTATTAAATAACAACCATAAGGTATGACAGCTATAGAAGTGCCTATAAGTGTAATATTACAATTTAATATTCGAATTAAATCATCAATGTTGTATTTGCAAAAGCTATTCATTAGTATTTTGACATAGGTATACCAAATTATAATGGAATTTCAAATTATTTCATTGAAAAACACTTAACTGGTATCATGCATACTATATTTGCGTAAATCTACAAATACTCTTCTTTCTTTTCATGCCTCTGTTTCCATTGTTTCCACGTGGCTGTATATTATATAATTGCTACATATTTAAATGTATTTAGTTATTATTAATTAGTTATAAATTTATTTTGATATATTTTAGTTTATAAAGTACGTTACTGATATAATTTAATTTATAGAAATACTTAATTTATTACATCTTAGCAATATTTAAAGTAAATTGTTCTTATTAAGTTTATGATCATTAAATACAAAATTAATATTTCTTCTTACTACAGTTTGTCCACTAATATGAAACTAGTACAACTTCTATAGATATTACAAAAACGAGTAGGTAAGCAATATCTTATTGATTTTAATAGTATTTTGACGATTCCATTCAATGGAAATTGTCTCATGATTACAATGTATTTAACATCTGCAAGAATAGTGGTTTTCATTTCTTCTAATCATAAATGATTTCTTGTAATTTATATATTATTAATTTATCATATACGTACAAATATTATAGTTAGGTCAGGAGGTTAGGTTAATGTAAACATTTTCTTATGGACATTTGAATAATGATAATATCTAAAGTTAAAAGTAATTATATTACAGTAGTACAGAAATATATTATTATTCAATCAACTATTACACTACAAAAATAATTAAAAAATATAACACAGTATTGGTATTCTTTTATATTATAATTAAAATGTTTTTAATCACTGAAATGTATAATAAAGTATGCGTGTTATTGAGTTTTATACAAAAGAAAGATTCATTGCAACCTTCCTTTCAAAGTTACTTACTTCAATCGACTATATCTCATACATATAATATTTGTAAAAATATCAATTGAATTACAGTTACGACTTACGAATTATATATGTATGTCCAAATGTATCATACATATAGCATTATAGCAATAATTTACTTGTACTATTATCACTTTTTAAATACTATACGTCTATACGTCATTACTCATTATCAATCAGAAAAGAATTGATAAAAAATAATATTAAAAGTGAGGATAGGTAACTAAAATGAGCCAATTATTATTATATTATTTAATTTAAAGGGGGAGTAACACAATGTTTATATTAAATATTTATTAGCCTACCATGACTGACCATTGCTGAAATACGTTATATATGTTGTATACTTTTCTTGTCTGTCCGGTTTAGTTTTACACGTTCAAGATGTCCAAAACGAAACCTTGGTCCCCTTTGGACTGGTTTAAGTTCGATAAAAAAACTGCATCATTTCAAGTTGTAAGACATGTTTTATAGCAATTCAACATTTTTGAAAATAAAAATGCAATATTACAGTTTTAGTTTTGCACATTGTATAGAAATTATTAATTTATTTCTGTTGTAACTAATTAAAACATTACATATTTTCGTTCCAATATTTTCCATGCAACCTTATTTGACGTATTAAATTAAATTGGCTAAATTAAGTAAAAAAAAAAAAAAAACGGGATAACAATCGAAGGTCGGCGATGCGCGTTTACACATCACAAGGGGTTCTCGCACATCGAATGACCACAAACCGTGACTGAGCCTCCGGTATAGTGGTTAGGTAGAAGGGGTAAAGGAACACTGTTGCATTCACGGTTTGATGTCCCCTTCTCCGTTTTTCCACTACCTACTGTATTATCTATATTTTTTATTCGTATTTTTTTTTTTTATTTTAATCTATTTTTTATATACGCAAAGCGAAAACGTTCCTTGCCGACTTCTTCTTTTGTGTTGTCAAGGGAACCAAACACGTCGGCGGGTGCGGTGGTGGAACAAAAGTGTTTCCGGAAATTCCCATAGAGTATAAGAATATAGAAATAAAGTGTGTGCACGACCGACGGAGGCAAAAGAAAAGAAGTAACCATCAGCCCGACTCCCCCTCCCCCCTTCTTCATAGTGGATCCTAGTGATATAAATAGAACATGATATTTTTGATTTATCATACCTGTTTATTATTGTGAAGATATTCTGTAATCTGTACTCTGATGGTAGTATCTATTTTTTCATCATATTGGTATTTGGTGCAGTGCATGTTATTTAGGAACAACGGATATCATCGTACGACAACTGTTATCGTGTAGGTACATCCGGTTTAATGCTAGCAAACTAATAATTGTATATTGTTGTTGTTGTAGTCTGTATTCAAGTGGGCGATCTTAAGCGATTGCATATCGATTACGTGTTATTTAAAAATAACCATTGATTTTTAAAAAAATGTGTATTTACAAAAAAAAATTTTTTTTGCCTTTAGGTACATTTATATGTTATGATTTCTTTTTTAATAATGTACGAATGTATCTAATTGAGTATAATTATTACTATAACCCTCGATTGAAAAACCCGTTTACCGTCTCCGTAAGGTCTAGTTAGCACCTCCTTATTATTATTGCATAAAGAGAAATTCTATTTATATGTTTTTTTTGCCTTATAGTTTGTTACGAAAACTAAATTTCATTATATTTATATTTTAGTGAACTATATCACGGTAAAACATCGGGTACATTGTATTTATTGTGTTTTGTGTTGTATGTTTATATATATTATTATAATGTGTATCATTGTACCAAACTTAATGGTACGTGTTATTGTACGTATATAATAAATATATTGTGTGTATCATATTATTCATATATATAATATATATATATTATCTATACAAAAATAAACGTATTATAAGTTGCAAGGCCGTAATTGAAAACAAATTTCTAGGAGAGGGACTAGCTTTTTTTAATTATAAATACTGGACATTCATAGTTTTACGTTCAAAGTATAAAAACTCTATTCTCGTTATTACTGCTCTGACGAAAATATAAAATTATTTTTAATACAATAGGTATTCGATAAACAATATTCACAGCTAAAATTAATCTACTTTAAAAAATTCAGTGGGGTCTGGACGTCTGGATTCCCTCCTCCATCACACGTTACGGCCTATTTGTAACATTGTAACGTACCTTTTTATGTAAATAAAAAAATAGTTTTAAGTAAATTTATCACGTGAGTGGTAAAGTCAATCTTCAGAATATAAAATAATTAGAGGGTTAGAAAACGAGGATCACTGCTGCATTTCAAACTGACACTCCCTACTCCCGGTTTTTTATAGATGATTTGAAATTGTAGTTAGGTTAGGCTATCATTTGATTATTGTGAAGGTTACTGGGGGGAGGGGAGGTCGAGGGAGTATATTGAACAACTTTAGACTATTTAGGGAACAGGTGAAATTGATTAAAATTGTTTTTTGATTTATGATTTCGGCTTTAAACTTCTTTGAAACTCCTATATTAGTTCGTTTACATCCTGTACACAAATATTGAACATGATTCTATGTAATAATTTTTATAATTTTTTGTATAACAGTTCGCATTAAGTCTATTTTAATACCACATATATAAAAGATAGTACATCTATGTCCTCCATTACTATAGTTATCAATTATCATAATAGTTTACCAACTGTATTTTACTAAAGTCTATAATAATTTAAATATGTGTATATTTTATGTTGACTAGATCAGAGTATCTATATAATATAGACCTTTAAATGTAGAATTCGTATATAGGCCATTCGAGGTATCTTATAATTGGGGCTGGAAAATGCCCTAAAATTAAAAAAATTATTTGAAATTTTATATGTATTACTCATAGAAATATATTATTTTTATTTGATTGATTTGAAGATGAAGTTTTATCTGAATTCAGTGATCATAAAAATATTAGGTTGCTAGGTGACATGTAGGTTACCTATATATTTCCGGTTGACCGATATCGATTTTATTAGTTAAAATTATTCAAATGATGAGATAATTAACATTTTGTTTGCGTTGATAGAATATATTATATATTATAATACTTATATATAATTCCATTCAAATCTTAAAACAACGTTTTTAAATTAAAATATACCCATAAAATGTCTTAAAAATCATAAAAATGCTATTAAAATTGAAAAAAATCCATTAAAAATTAAGAATTCCTATAAATGCAAAATTAAATTAGTACGTAGGTAACTACATCTATTCAATAAGACATGAAAATAGATATTTGTACCAAAACGAGCACATTATCATATAACACTCGAAAAATGCAAAGGAAATTACAACCCTAGCCCTACTTATAATACATAATTCAGTATAGTCATTACTAGTCAGTACCTACTTTACAATTATTATGCATAATAATATTATATACATACGGACTGAGTATAGGCGACCAAAAAATACGTATTAAAAATATAAAGCATATTTTCTAAGATGTATGACGAAGGCTATAGATGTGTATTCAACATTAATGTTTTAAAATAACTCGAGGAGATCCCTATACATGCAGTAGTTGTGGTTATATTTATATTGTCGGAGGACGAGTCAAGGATAACTAGTGCGTCGTGTTTACAGAATTACGTTATTGGACAATGATGGAGCTTAGGTTGTGAGAGAGAGGGAGTGCGTGGTTAAATTTTTGATGTACAATATTATCTATCTTTTTTTTTGCCTAACCGCATGTATCAAATAAGAATAGATTTTGTTTTCCTTTTTACCTTTTCGTAATTTGTACGGCTGTAGTACATAACCGTTTGATGAATGATCAAATTAAATACATGATTATGGCAGTAAATATCATAATTAAGACATTCGCCAAAGACGTATATTAAGTGACTGTGCACAATTACATGGAAGGAAATAAAACCTATGTTTATTTTATGTATGATAATCATCGATTCACATTTAACCCAGTAGCATCATTATTCATCATTATACTTGCTTAGTTATTAGTTATCTTTATAATCACCACATTGGCCCACAGCTGTTGATATTATACAGTCCACCTTGTCCACCGCTTATGATTTTAATAATAAATATATTATGCAAGGTACTTAAAAAAAAAACCAATAACTTTGCTGCAAATCTAAAATTTAATGAATATGTATGTGTGTTCTATAAAATACGTTGCATTGAATACAATCGGAAAATGCATGCAAATTATAGTACGATATCCGGGATCAACTTGCATTTGAATTTATTAGTGACAATAATAATTGTTATAAAAAATATAAATAGTTATTAGTTATTAGTTATTAGTTACCAATATATTATGATAGTGAATGTAATGATATGTTTTCATACAAAATGAAGACATGTCATGGTTTTACTTTTTTGAATGACATCATATGCATCTTTAATCTCGTATTCCAAAGCAGAATATTTCTCTGAAAATTTCTATTCGTTTAAAAATCTAATTTCGAACGGGTGGTTGAATAGTTTTAATTTATAAGCATGCATTTAATTATTTAAAGCTTCGATCAATGGAGTACACTGCAGAAATATTTCGAAAATATGTTCATTACTACTTCGCTCACCTAAACTGTCGTATTTCTATAATATTGAAATACTCAGATAAATATTCTGGTTCGTAATAGCCAATAGGGAATTAAAAATGTGTAGGTTCTGTCTTTTAAAAAGTAATAAAATCTTAAAAAATTATAAAAAATAATAAAAAAAAAATATTTCTTAAAATGATAGGTAAATAATGGTAATACTTTTCAATTGAATAAATATATAGATACATTTAAAAGATAATCACATTATTGTATGCTATTAAATTGTATAATAATTATAAGGGCAATCTTAATTTTTATAGTAAATAAGTTCGGTTATGTAAGATAGTATAAGATTATTTATTTTTATCTGCAGCAACGATTTAATCTAAACTTATAATTTTGTTAAAACTTATAATAATATTATTATTATTATCCTCGTTGTGTTGTATAATTGTGTCATGTATACTTACTACTTATATAACTCTTTAAACTTATTAGCTTAAACAATATCTTATAACATGCATAAGGTATACACTGTTTAATATATTTAAGGAATAGATCATATTATATGTAATTTCAACACTTGAATAATACTTTTACGTTTAATATAATTAATGTGTATTATATACAATATATAGTTAGGTATTGTTGGGATTATTTTTTATCGACTGTAACACAGATAATATACCGTATCCTTCCCGGAGGGAAAGAGAAGTTTGGAGGAGAAAGGACTTGCCAGTTGAAATCTAATAATGACAGGGACGTGTGTAAGAAACCGGTCATATAGTTTTCAAGGGGTTCTCAGAGTCTATAAATAACAGGGTTGTAAAATGTACCAAAAACAACAGATGGGCATTAACTCTATCGATTCATGTTGATTTCTGGGGTAGGTTCGAAGAATATATTTTTTATAATTTAGTCGTCTAAAAACGAATTGATTTTATTAATGAATGAACCATTATTATTACACAGGTTAGATATACCTATAATTTACTATATTACCTATTTATTATTAAATACTAATCAAGTAAGCAGGTACCTATGTATTGAGATTTTAGTAAAATGTATATTTTAATCAATCATAAACGTCAAAACAAATTAAATATCAGACAATTTTCCGTTTCAGCCAATGTCCATATTATAGTTCACTTATTTATTTTCCTATAAAAATAAAAGCATTTTACCTAAATATGAAACAGCACTATACACTTTTATTATATAGTAAAAATCAATTATTTATTTATAATCATTAATCAGTTATGAATCACTCTAAAAAATGTAATAGATAGTAATAACAATGTTAATAAAAATATATATTTATGTTTATTTTGTTATAAAACGTATCTACCGCATTTATCGATTTATCATATTATATTCTTGAACTACTGCATATTATTATCAATATATTATGTATGCGTAATATATATTTTAAAACTACTGATTTAAGTCTGTAGGTATAGATTTATGAGTTTATGCCATAGTAAAATGTATAACATGTTTATGATGTTCAAAGTTAGTTGACAACTGAAATAAATAATAATAGGATAAGTGTAGTTATAATCCTATAGCTTCAATAAATGTCTCATTTTAAAGGCATTTTTATAAAGCATATAACATAATTAGGTAGTATGCCTTTTTTACTACCTACATTAATAATTTTTTTACGATACATTTTTTTTAAAAATTTCTGGTACACGTAATAAATAAACTTTCTATTCGAAATCATAATTTGACGTCCATATAATATTAAAAATACCAAGAACTAAACTTTACTATAATATGCAGTGTGACACGTGCATTTTTCTTTGACCAAAATATTAAATTTTTACTAAGGTTAATATAATATTATGGTTTATTACAATAATTAAATAATTTTAATTATAATTCAGAAATTACAAATATAAAATATATAGTATGATTATCGTTATAATTAACATGAGAATGTATTTACTTCTATAGACCTTGATTTGCACGTGTTTGATGTATATACTAGATATATTGACTTTCGCTAATATATATATATATAGGTACATATTAATATATAATATATGTCATATGTGTGTAGTCATGTCGTATTAGTTTAAATACTAGTACTATAATTATAATACTGTAGATTAAACTAATTTTGCCAAATATTGTATAATATATAATATATTATAAATAGTAATTACTAAAATACTATTTCGTATAATGTTAAACCTAAATATTTTGTAAATTGCATTGTGTGCATAAAAAAATATTAATGTATACGTACCGGCCAAATGGCGAAAAGTTTCAGTAATAACAAAATAACTAAAATTGTTGGATAGGCAATCAATTTGTCGTAATTTGGACTTAAAACGCTCATATAAAAAATGTAAATGGGAAATACGCTGAATTTAATATTCTTTATTATTATTATTATTATTATTATATTCCCGTTTTTCAGTAATTTGTTTTTAGTTTTTCCCAATTATTAAGAAAATTACTGAACATTTTCTGTTTTAAGCCCTCCTCCCCATAGTATATAAAGAAGATTTAATTTAGTAGGTATACTGTTCCAAAAAATAATGATGGACACAACAATTTAAAAATTTAAAAAAAAATAATAATGATTATAAAACTATCTAATAGAAATTTATATAGATACTTATTTAATACGAATGGTGTCTGTGATATTATAATTTGTGATTTATTTTATGTGTGTGGCATGTTATAAAAAAACTCGTAAGATTACTCTTAGATTCTAGTGTCAGTTGGATAAGAAACGATTCCGTATTTTACGTGTGGTTATAACGATGTGCATTAGCCATTAATGCATTATTTACACATTATTCAGCCTTTTTTTTTTAATTTATCGTATGCCGTATATTATAAAACACTATTAATATTCAAAAACATGAACTATAGCTGACAATAGAACACATTAATTCTAGATCAAGAGTCACGTGGTATAGTCCTCGGCAGTGCCTCTCCCCTTGGAAGTATTAGTATGCTGCAGGGCGAAGGTGAATCACCGAGCCATGATCAACCCCTTTTTTCATTTTAACACCTTATAAAGTTATTCAAATCCTGGTTTTTGGATCATTTAAATGTATACTTAAGGGCCACATTTTCAAATACATCGATTAGTCTTTCAATCAAAGGAGCGTTATGTGGTGATTATATTATTCTATTTTTTTTTCAAAAGAGAATCACCTTTTTTCCTTGTAAATTGTGAATCAGAAATTCAAACGAGTAGTTTTTGAGTTTTTTTTAATATTCTGTACTTAATAAATCCATGATAAAATGGGTTTGGAAGATATATGGGGGCTATGATGATTTTAAAAATTAAGTAATTTGTAGATATTAATCCACAACATTTAATAATTTGTAAAAACGTCTGAGTATAATAAATACTAGATCCGATATTAGATACTCTTTGTACATATCTGTTTTATATTGTGTGTAACGATTTTTAAGGACTATTCATACTATCCTTAGTTATCATACAATAAGTAATAACTTAGAAACTATACATGTTCGAAATTTGATTTAGATAAATTAACATTTTCAAAAAAGTCATCTATAATTAACAATTTACAGGAAAAAAGAAACCTTTTGGTTGTAATTCAAAAAAAAAAATCCTCAAATCGTTTAAAAGTATCTATACGAGCAGAAATATGGTCCTTAAATAAATTATGTAAGTATGCTTCAAAATTCTTATTTTGAATAATAATTATCAGATTAAAAACCATTGGGGTGAACCACTCTGCGTGTAATAGGTATATATATGCTTACATGACATTTACATGCATGCTACCTCGGGGGGTTGGGTTACGGGTTGTCGTATGACGAATTTTTTTTTCGGAACTCGTCCCCTACAAAGTCTTTGGCGTGCGGCGGCCCCCGCGCCTTGACCGGGTTACCACGCCGAAACCGCGGTACAAGTATGTACCTACTACCTACCTATACGCGAAGAGCTGCAGCAGTTCGTCTCGCTCGACGGACTCGGACGTCGTCTTCGGTGGCGGGGGCGAACGACCTCTACGCCGCAGAGTTTTGGAAGGCCTCGGGGAGCGATGACATTACTGGCACAGCAGCGCTCGACGTCGCTCCGAAGCAGTCATGTAGGTGGCGTTGCGGGCATCGGTGGAGGCGGAGGCGGACGTCGTCACGCGCGTTCCTTATGACGTATTAATATTATATTATTTTCCTTGGCCGTTTTTTTTTCTTTTATCATTATTTCGTTTTTTCGCCCCGTCTCGTTTTGTTGGTCGTTTGCGACACGGTCTCTCGGAGATTCGGAACGTTCGTCGTTCCGCCTGCTCGCTCACTCCATAGTTAAAAGCTTTGGCCAACAAATAACATGATGCATATTGCTGCCATCACTGTTCCCGCCACCGCTCACAGTCTTATAATATACCGCTCAGAGTCGTCGTTTTCTTAAGTTTCCATCTAACTCTTCTGTTCTATTCAGCTTTTCTTTTTTTTTTGTTCCCGAGTCATGACGATTATATCGCCACCGCCGTTGTTGTTGTTGTTGTTCATTGTTAGTTGCGAGTTTTACCCTCTTGCTCCTATTCATTCTCCCACTTTATCTGGTCCATCGTTTCGAAACGAACGGTGCCTAATGCAGT
Organism: Nasonovia ribisnigri; assembly: GCA_027563435.1. Taxonomy (NCBI): domain Eukaryota; kingdom Metazoa; phylum Arthropoda; class Insecta; order Hemiptera; family Aphididae; genus Nasonovia; species Nasonovia ribisnigri. The sequence continues at coordinate 115,812 of JANEHU010001493.1, forward strand.
AATGCGTTTAGAAAGGAGATTCGCGTGTTAAATCACCTACGACGTCACCGACGCTCGTTTTTCGGTGCAGCCGCCGGTTGCCCTCGCCCCTCTCCCTTCCCCCCACGGGTAACCCACCTATTGATCATCAGCACCCGCGAGGTTGTAAATGCCGATTGCGCGATGTGTGAGAACGACGATTAAAACGAACAGTGTGCGTATTATTTTTAAGCATACTCTGTACCTATATATACGTTATATTATTGTATTACGTGTATTATGTAATAAAAATACATATTATCTTTTTTCAGCTCGTTAGTGGCTTCTTTTTTAACTAAGCTTGGGAGGAAGGGTGTTAAAATATATTATTTTATTAATTTTAGATGATTATTTGCAACATGTTTCTTTGTATAGAATCTTTCCTAACTTTTTTTGAGTAGGATTTATAAGCATTGAGAACCAATCTCCCTTCTCTCATATAAGTATATTATTATGTACAACTTATTATAATATGAATAGTTTATAAAATAGATTGAGCAATTTGAATATTAGAAGAGTAGTTCAACTACTTTGTCATACCTTTATAAATTTAGCGTGTGTAATCTAAAAAAATGTGATATTTAGTATAACATTGTAGTAATATTACCCATAAGTTATTATATTAATTATGCCTATAAGGACTTACATGCTCTGTTTTGTCTGTAAATAATAAAACGTTTATAGAGGAGGTAAACAATATCATTTATGAGTAATAAACTAATCATATAATGATTGTTACATATAAATATTATATACATAGTTATATGCAATGTTATGCTTATATGATACATATATATTTCTTAATATGTGTACCTATTTTGTATTAGTAATTTACTCAGTAAAATAATAGGCCAAGTCTTCAGCATCCAACCGTCCACCCCTCGATAGGTTGATAATACTATCGTCCATCTATACACCCAAATCCAGTCTTGTAAAGTATTTGAAAAAATGTATTAAAAGCTCAATCAAATTTTATTTATTATTTATTTGTATACTTGTTATATTAGTATTATTATTAAATAATTAAATAATAATTTTATCATACTACAATGCTCGTTAATTGTATTTTTAACATGTTGTTGGAAACCTTGATTTCTAACCATTCCAAAATTGACATAAAATAGGAAAAAAGTAATATATAGTATTTGAACCTGTATTCTAAATATTACTTTTAAAATGTTTCCGAATACGTATTCCAAACACAAAGTATAATATAGTCGAATTGTATGCTTATAAATTCGTACATTTTATATAGTTTTTTCAGATATTCTATATACGGTTCATGCATGCTTCCCAGTGGCGTATATACTGGTGGGAGGATGGTTTAGGGTTCAAACTCTTCCCCTTCCATCCTATATCTATGCGGCACTGAAGCTTGCAGCTGTAATATTTCATCTAAAGCATATTACTTTTAAACTTTTTATTTAATATAATTTGATTTTTAGGATGTAACATCTATAGTTATATTAGTTAATAATCGACACATTCGTATACTACAATAATAACATAATAGGTAACATATATACCGTTATCCACTATCTAGAGTAGGGTTTTTTTAAAAATATTTTGAAATAATCTAATTTCACTATAATTTTCATGCTCCAATGACCAATAGTAATCGAGCGGATATTCCCAATAGCTTAAAATTTCATAGACAATAATCTTAACTGTATTTTAGTTTACCGTTTGTTCAATAATTTATTTATATTGTTGTTTAATCTTTAGAGCGGATTATCGAATAAAAAATAACATGATGCATTAATAGGTACTTTTATAATCAAAGAACCCAATTGAAAAGTTTACAATATATGATTGACATACTACATGATATTTATGCATAATTTATTGTTACAATATTTTTTTACTTTTTAAATGGAAGCTATTTACAATATATTATTATTATTTACCTATTTTATGTATTATTTATACACTAGTAATTTGATATAGTGTAATGGATCAATTTCCATTGATAGTACTCGATCTATAGTTCTCTATACATATAAAACATTAAAACATGAGTAAATAAACTGTAAATGTATTTTTTTGTCCTAAAAATATTTGTTAAAATTGACATTTGAAACGTACTGAATGTTTCTTTTTTTCTGGTTAGGTTATATACGTATATAGCTACATTATATTCTTAACTCTGCACATATATTTGCTGTATTCAAATATGATTATACCTATTTAATGTCCTAGATCTTTTGAAAATATTATATAATATATTACATATTATGTAACTTAAATTTACTTGAATTATTATTTACGTATATAAAGCAAGTCTCAATAATTTGTCTTTGTCAGCGGGTTGATCATTTTTGAAAGACCTTCGGATATCATAACAATTATTTTATAATTGTATCGGTAAAGGTAGATAATGTTTCAAACTTAAAAGTTTCGTCAATTGTTTGATATGATTTTTTATGTGAGTGTTTAATATTTAACTTATATTAATATGCTATACTAAACGATTGCTATTTAGGAGTTATGAATTTACCAGAAAGTTTAATATTTTTCTAATTTAAATGTTATAAGCCACGTTAATTTTGTATCATATATATGTCATTACCAAAAATCATATTATCTATAATAAGATATTATCTTAAAAATATCAATGACGCACAAGTCCATTAGTATATATTATGTACCTGCACACATCATAATATTAAATTACAACGTGTCCCAAAGTTGTTGACAACCGGTCTTGAAAAATTACATCCATTAAACTGCAACGTTGATTTTGGAGACATCATCAAAGACTTATTAGTTATTATTATTATACTTTATTGTATTTTTAATAATGACTTAGATACATTTGTTTTATTTACTGGATGAGATAATCAAATTGTATAATCTCTCGTCTATTTAATTTAAATATAGAATTTCAGTATTGTAGTCGATCAACTGAAGAATTATAAAGCAATGTAAGCTGCGTGGTTCTTTGCACATAATATACGTGTTTGCCTCTTTACGGTATAAGTACCACTCTATAAGCAATATCGTTGATATTTAAGCCGAGTTCATTAGGAATTCTTCAAGTTTTATTATTTTATTTTCTCTCTACATGCTACCTACTCGTATATAGCTATACAGGACGAGTATTTCGGGAGGTTAATGACGTATACCTATACGGTTTGAGAAGTGCGTTAGTGCCCGTTCTACCGGTATGTTGTATTATTTTATTTTTTATGTATGTTAAGACATGCTTTATTTTTTGGAAAGTTTCCAAAATACGAACCCTGAATCCCCGTATAAATTGAATTTCTATTTCTACAACTAAAATTGTTTTAGGTACAGATAAACAAAAATAATTATACGTACACCTATACTTACCTATTTCTTAATTGTCTTATATTTAATTTCAGGTTGTAGGCATTCAGCAATATTTGGTGAAGCCAACCGAAGTTGACCAAAACGAAAACATGCTGTCTGATCAAGTCACATCAGATATAGGCATTACTGAGAAAATGGTCAAGACATCTGGTATTCCCCTGCAGGATGCTATCGACAAGGTGAGTTTTTAATATTTGATAATAAATAGGCACATCCTCCGAACTTTTGACAACAGCCAAGTGGCGATAGTAAAGAATATTTCCATAAAAATATATATATAAATGTATAAATAAGTATAATTTATAATATTATGAATATTTCACCCAGTATAATAATGGCATCGATATGACGTTTGCTGCGGAACTTTCATCCGGTTATATATATTATTATTTGTCAGCGGAGTTCGCTCAACGATTTTAGCATTTATTTAGATCGGACGTGTCCGTTTTTAATGCAAATATCTAGTGTGATTTAACCCTACCACGAGGTCGCGAGCAATACGCGTGTTGACTATAGAATATTATAGTCTGTTGGCTTCTTTATTATGCATATTATGCTGTTTACATATTTATTCAAAGCCCATGCATTATGTCGTGTATAACTTATATCATCATATAGGTATCTACACGTATATCGCATACCAGAATATATTATTATTAAGCGTCGAGTAGATTTTCTCCGGCGTGATTTCAATTTTTCCGTCCAGGACACTGACAGTATAGTCAGTAATATTACGCTAAATACGGGCTTTTTTGTTTTTTAATTTACTCTCTACGGGTGGCTGAACGTATAATATTGTTATACAGGGTGATCAACCCCGCATGTTCCGCAACAGGTATCCGACATTGCGCACAGTGTACTTCTAAGTGCTTAACACACACCATGATCGTGAAGTACGCGTGTTAATCAGTTTCCTGTGGGTCGACTACACACGACCGCCGTTGTGTGTATACACCTGCATGCAGGGCCACAGGGCGTGTAAAGCTGCTGATAACATATACTGTATAATAAATAATAATATCGGTCTACAGCTGCGGTTGTATACCTATATATATATATTAGACCACTATTATATAATATCACCACACTTTATTATCTCATGGTGTTAATAATTGTATGTACGATATAGGGGAGAAATGTGTGATATGCTGTCTGTTTTACCCAAGGTGAACCGTCAAGGTAGTTGGTGATGTGTTTGTATAATTTGCGTTATTATTATAATATATGTATAATATACTGCAGCACCCGGATACACGAAACATCCGATAACCTGTTGTGTGCGGGGCACACTGCTGCAGTGAGTGTAAAAATAACGAGATTTGGCATCAGGTTTTCAAAAGAGCTATAACCCTGGCCGTATGACGCCGTGTACCTACCCATTTTATAAAGTTGTCTTTGCGCGTCATCTTCAGCAAGGTATTGTGTTTTGGTTGGATATGATTCTAGTATTATAATAATATTATGTCGGTCATTCGAATCGGTTCAAAACACGCTGCTGCGTCGGTTCCGAGTTTCCAACATTTTAAATGTTTTTGTGTCACAACTATATAACGAAAATATAAATATATTATAATGTGTGTGTGAACTGTGGAACAATTTTACCGAGGTTCCCATTTAAAGTATTAAGTCATATAACAACAATAACTACTCGTTTTAGTTTACCTTGAAAAAAAAAATCGTCCACATTTATACATGGACATACTCATAGGTGCTATTATGTTAGTTACAAATATTAGTGACTAGTTAGATTTTCGACATGAAATAAAAATTGTATAACTAACGGTAATTTTATTTTATTGCGATACGGACTGGAGCCCATGTAAAATGTAATATTCACAAATACAGATAGTGGCTTATATAATATTATACTTATTATATTATGATAACAACTATATGATATAAAAATGTTAGCTGAAATTAAGGGATGGATAACCTAATCTAACCTACTGAACTTAGTTACTTCGCTGCTTCTTAGTGCGACGAAGAGATATCTGGCGTATGGTCGAGCAATACAAGTCACTTTAATAAAAACTTGTCGTTATTTTTTTATAAAGATCATAACATACTATAGGTTTATACTCTATAGGAACGACGACAGTACGAGGTACGGATACCGTTTAATACCTATTATGTGAATACGATGTCTTGCACTCCTGCCTGTTAAACTTCTTATGAAAAAGTAATAAAGTTTATTATAGGTTTTTTTTTAAATTATTTTATCTTTTATCATCTTTATTTTATTTTTTAGTTTTTTAATGTGTATATAATATAGATTTTTATCTGTTAATCATTAACCACGATGATCTTGTTCAATTATTTTCTATAACTTGTCAGTTGTCATAAAAAGTATGTCTACATTGTGAGGTGTACCTATGTCGCATATAATATGCAGGAAGATCAGAAATTAATGTTAAAAAAATTACGAATAATCTGAAACTTATGAGATAACCGTAACGTGTATTTCTAGCTTACGATCATCGTCCTGCATTTAAGATTTTCATAATTATAAATTGTTCAGTCCTATTATAGGAAGTGTCTTATAGTTACTATATAGATGTATGCAATCGAATAAATAGATAATTGTTATATGCGATCCTATAAAATGTACAACATTTTATTTCTCTTTTCCATTCTGGGTTTTCTTTTGGTATAGGAAAACAAACTGATCTAAATCCACCCCTGTACGACGCTGCATATTGTACTTAAGCTTTCATTTACAATTCCTTCAACGATGTGATAACGATGTTATTATATTCCTAGAAAAAGGACGACTGGCTTCTGCGAACTCTTATAATATTGCTATCGACCGGTTTCGCTTATGATCGAAAGTAGTAGTAGTAGTAACGTTTATATATAATATATATATAAAACTGTATACGTATGGCGGAATTATACATATACCCGGTAATACTGGTATATACCGCTCACAATCCGGTACTTGTAGCTTACTTGCACCGTTAAACTGGTTTTGGCTATTGATCTACTTGTCGGCGAAATAGAATTTCATACCAATCGAATGCTCTCTCAGACTCAAGGTTTTATTTGATAAGACTTTTATTAAAAAATACAATAATATAATAATATTATTATTGACCTATCGTCATCCGTGAAATGTTTTTTTAAACATATTGTACTGTCTATGTACTGTAATGCACTTCAGTAAAATGCAATGTACCTATTATATACAATTTACTACTAGAATACAATCGTATGTAAGTACTCAATAGGTACATACCTACTGTTTATGTATTATTATACTTAAAACCACCAAGTATCAAACTATAAGCAAAAACCCGTTATTTGAACACAGGTACCTATAATTGTTCAACGAAAGATGACGCAAACCTACGTAACGTAAATCAGTTACTCGTTGTACAAACTAGGACATATCGCCCTTGGGTGCATACATTTGACTTCAGAGTATAAACGAATTAGTCTTTAGATTTAGATCTCGGTGTTATTAGTTTTTGACAACTCACTGTTCATCGCCACTGCATTATTATCGCAACAGTAAAAAACTTTTATATAAAGGTACCTAAATATATTCTATATAATTGTACGTACATGATATATTTTGTGACGTTAAATAATTTAGGCATACTGCAGTGTCATAACCTAGGCAGTCTTAAACTATTCTTACTGTTAATTTTCAGATTAAATTTACAACAGGTTGTTAAACACTTTTTCTTTAGTAGTGTAATCCACACTTGATTGTTTATTTAGTTTACTTGATAGATATTGATAATAGAATTGACGCAACTACAGCACTCGGCACTGCTGCTGAAATAGCAACGAAACAACACAACTTATTTCGATATGGCCTGGTCAAACAAGTTCCACGTTTTTATGGTTTTTATTTTAAGTATATGTACTGCAGGTTGGGTCATAACGTATTCTTAAAAAAAGTCGAAAACGAGGAAACACAGTGTCCGCCACTGGCCCCACCCTTCCACCTTTATATATAAATACCTAGCCAACTGTCATCGTCGAGGATATACAGATATACTCTTATTTTTTACTCTCGTAAAATTTTTAGTAGTACCTATTTTGACTACATTTGTACTGTATATTATGTAGGTATAATATATGATATACTTACTGACTATTGTTATTATGTTATTATTTTTATTATAATATATAGGCATACCTATTGTTATATTTTATATAGTGTAAGTACTCCTATCGGCCATCATCATCATTATCATCTGCACCATTCGCCACGACGGTTTCGGTTGATTCGGTTTCGGTTGATCAAGGTGTTTAGGTTTTCAGGAAAAATTATCAAATTTATGTATTCCTTTCCCGCTGCTCTGGTGGTATAATGACTAGCAGATTGGTAAAGAAGCCAATGCACAAAGTGCCCTAATAAAAGCGGTAAGTACAGTTTAACGATTTTGTTCCAGTTGTCGGTTGAGGACTCCGATTCGAAACGTTTTGTATACATTATGTATATATAGTATAAAGTATTAGCATTGTTTACGGTCCAAGTTCCGTTATAACGATAAAATAAAAAAATCGCTAGTACCTCGTCATTCTTAGAACATAATTTCCAGAAATATCGAGTAGGTAATAATGTTGAATTGAAGATTAATAACGAAACATTTATTCTCATAACAGCGCATTATTGTTCAACTAAATAAAACAAAACTGGCCTCCGTTATTGTTTAATACTGAAGAATATGTAGAATGTAGATCATGCTGTATATTTTAAAACAGCTTGATAAAAATAGTTGGGTAGCCAAATAGGTAGTATAAGTTTTAATCTATTATTCAAATTCGTTTCCTATCTATTTATCAATAATTTAAAAATGTGCACCGACTTTGTTAGTTGGTGACTCTAAGTTATATTTTAATTTAGCATTTTTAAATCTATTATGATGCAAAAGAAAATCTGTATAATATATATTGTCCATTTTTCTATGTAGGTAGGTATTACGTTATTTTTGAGTGGACCAATATTATTGACCGTTTACCTATACATTTATGTGACAAATTTGGATTTTTTTCTGGTAAACATAATTAAATCGATTGAGCCGCATAAAAACAAATTAAAAATCTTCAAGCTAATGAAAATTTAATTAGAGAATTTTTTAGTAGAATTTTGTGAGAAAATCATTCAATTAAAAAAAAATATTTTTTTACGAAAATACCTACTTCATTAATACGTCCTCAATCACAACCTTCCCTAATGTTGAATTGCCTTAATAATATTGATTTCTATGCCATATTATTTTAATAATCTAATGCAGAAAAAGGTCTTTTTATGTATTAAGAAGAGTTAATATCCATTTACGGTCATCATTAGCCAGCGAAAAGTTATCAGCTCTATCAATTATTATGTATTGAAGATAAAGTTGTCAGGAAGTTGGACAAGTCTAGTTTACTGTTTTTTAGAACTTATAGCTATAAAAAAAAACGTTTGTGTAAGTTTTATAACTTATATATCATTATTATTATCAATAAGTATTTTTATAATACGAGTATAAAATAATAAAATGTAATATAATATAAAATGTTTCTAAACACTGTTGACATGCATTACCTGTACCTCTTATTATACATAGCTAAATTGTTAATTTATTTCGAAATATTATTATTCTGAAAATACATTTTTATATGATTAAAAAAGCTATAAATCATTTGTTCAGTTCAAAAATGTGTTATCTGATTATCTTGAATATTAGTCATTGTTTGTATTGATAAATGATAGTATAAAATTATGACATGAACAACGTAGTGCTTCGATTTTTCAAGATAAAAAAGTTTTCACGAGGAACAAATAGTGAGCGGTTTGTTGGAAGTTTAAATGTATGTAAAACCTTACATTCCCTATTTAGATATGATATCAAATGTCATGTTGATTAAGGGCACCAAATATGGTTGCCCTTTAGGGTATCAATAATAGTTAGCATGCCACTGTATATACCTAACCATAATATGCATATTTTACTATTTTAGTATGGATCTGAAATATAATTTAAAAACCATAAAACTACTCGATATTTTTCTTCTAGGTAAAAGAAAAATCCATGAATCATAAAATATGTTTTTGTTAATAAGTAACCATGATAACGAAAACCTTATAACAAATCGGTCAGAACAAAAAATCTTTTATCCATCCTAAAAACATATTTATGTAAAAATTTCCAAAACTAAATAAATAATAAATAATAAAAATAATAATAATAATAATAATATGCATTATAATTAACTATGTTTTATATTTTTTTAAGTGTACCACCACTTACTTTATATCGCATAAATATATTATCAACATAATATTTTTGATGTTAATAAAATATGGCAATTTTGTTAAATATTTAAAACTTACGCATTTCAAAAGAATAATATAATACCTATATGTTGTATTATTATTGTTGTTGTTATAAGGTAGTTTAGAATTGTCTGACTAGTTTAGATTTTATGGGTAATATCGCCAAAAATATAGAATAAACAGTAGAATTTCCACACATTTGAAACCAAGAAAGGACATCTAAGACGGATTGTAACTTGTCGTGTGATATTGTACCCTTTTACATAATGGTTTTACACAACACGTATTATTGCATATTGTAGGTTCTTATATATATAATAAACTAATTTTAAAAAATGAGTTTTGTTATATTCACACATGTTAAACCATTTCACGATCAAACCTGTCTCTGTGAAATTCTTGTCTTATTTAAAGTAATAAAAATAAAAAAAGATTAACAGTTGACAATTATAGGTTTACGTAAATTCGTCAATGAACAGGTTTATCTACTATAACTAAAAATCTTGAACTTGAAATTAATTATGTTCGCAACTTTGCGTTTTGATTTAAATTTTAACAATACTCATTGCAGTCATATACTCAATGCTTAAAATAAACAATAAATGATTTTACAATAGGCTATATATTATTATGCTATTTACTGTACAATGTACATCAACACTATATGGGAGAATAGATGTCGAATTCTGTAGGTCAGTGGGTAGAGTAATTCCGGTCACAGATGTTTTTATAAAACTATCATATTTTGATGTATATTATGCAAATTCACATTTAAATGAATATACCACGAAAATTGTAAAAAATAAACTAACAACCATAGGACGCAGGTACTCTTTTCGGATGACATTGTTGACTCTTACGACGACCGACACCTAATACTTTCACAAAAACTATAATCCAATATTTATTGTCACTGTAACTATAGAACACATTTTTCATCAAATTATTAATATTATACACATTTATAGGCATGTTTAAAGTTATTGGTAATGCCCGAGAAATCAGCTTCACGCAGAATATTGAAATATGTTATACTTGGCAACAAAAATGTCACGCTAGGTAGTAAAATAATAAAATATTTATCACGTAGCGTCGACAAGTCAAATTGTTTTAATTCAGATTTCAGGGCGCTAAACATCTTAACGTCGACGCTTGTAAGTTATAGGTTAGGTTAAGTTTCAGCATACATATTCTATACTATCGTATATTCTTAAAAAAGAGTTGAGGAATCAACGAGCTTTCAAGGCATCTACGATAGATACGCAAGAATTTCAAACAAAAAAAAACTAAGTTTTATATATAGGGGCTGACTCTATAGGTTATCAACCATGACATTTTTGTTGACCATATATTATGTGAATAAACCCTAGACACGCATATGATGCCGATGTGTACTAAAATTATGAAAACTTTCAAACTTGAAATAACATTTTAAATTTAATAACAAAAAATTATAATAATTAATCACCTAGCAAAAATTCTTGTAGATAATAAGATGGTTATTTCCGTAAAAAAATTAAAACCTGTGAATTATGTATTTTTTAGAACTGCTGATGTTAAACTCGAACACCTGTTTGAACATCCTGTAGCAGCATGTAATTATAACGCATTAAGGATCTGTTTAAAGAGGAGATTGGAGAACCCCGATTTTGTAAATCCCTATACAATTTGCATATTGAAATTTTAATGTGGGAACCGTTACGGAACAACGGTTCAACCTTCCCTATTTTTTATAACTTGTGGGCGGTTAAGGGGTTATATAATACATATTAATATATAAAATATTAAAATGTGTATACGTAGTATACGAGTATTATACAATAGTTGCGATGTATTAATGTGTGACGTATAGGTAAGTGGAATGACGGTAAAACCTTTCGCAGTTTTTTTTTCATAGACTTCTCGAGTCATGACAGCAACATACATTATATTTATACCTACAGTGAAAGGTAGGCCTATGTGTTTTATATTGTACAAAATACTACTAAGGACCAACGTACATTAACGTAAATTGTACCTTCAAAATAGTAATAAAAAAAAAATTATACCTACATATAATATAGGTACAATAAAACGTGAGCTGTGTATGAAAATATTTATAAATATTATAACGTCGGTTTTCGTTTGGTACATCCGTTGAAACACGTCATATATCGTATAATAAATAATAACGTATAATATTATATATCTGTCTCATATTTTGGTAATTTGACCGGAAACGAATTTGCCCTTTGTATGTTGCATATTGTTATAGTACCTATACCTATTTACTAAAGTATACTGTGGTATATAGTTGAACTCTACGTATAATTCATACTTAGGATATTCGATCAAATTCAAGTAATGTATTCCGTATGTAGCGACAAAATTTAACTTATTGACCCCTGGAGACTTGAACGCAAATCTTTTAACCGTATAGTGTTTTATTGTTCTTTTATGCATGTAATTTATTAGTTACATACCGCGTATTGCGTATATTTATGTTGTGTATAATTTTGAATGCTTTTTTAGAAATTAATTCCAATGTAATTCCGTATCGTGTATAGACACTATAAAACAGTTTATAATTAATACTTGTCAATGCGTATAATACATTAATCAATTTTATTAAATTATCGGATAATTGAAAACTTATCGATGGTTGTCTAAACATTATTATGTTTGATTTATGCATTTGTGCATTTGCGCTGTGACAAATTAAAAAAAAATCATCCCTAAAAACTTTATCAATATATCTATAGTATGTGTACCTATTAACTTAAAATTAGGTTTTTGGCATAAAAAAATCATTTCCTACGTAAGTGTCTGAGAGAAAAATTTTTTAAACACTTTCTGCTGGCACCACCGGAAGGTCATTGTACCAATTTACGGCCTCGCCACTATTGTGGTGTGGTGAATTCGTAATTCGGTTCGGCCAACGCCGTCTTTGGACTATATATATATATATATACACGTTATAACTTATAACATCCTTGGTCCCTCGGTCTGGTTCACACGCTTGTAAACTCATAATTTCACAATGGTATATACTTTAAATTAACGTTAAGTATACAATTTCAATAACTAATAATTTTTAAAAAGAAATGCATATTTCTGTGACCCTCCTTAAATGAAAATGAATGAAATAGTGGTAATGAAGTGAAATGTATAAATAAATTATAATACCTAATTGTATATTGATATATAAACCTGAACCTCACTATCCTTGACAACATAACACATATTTTATATCATAAAAACTAGAAAAATTGTGGTGTTTATATTTTTAGTTTTCACATATTGTAATTTGTATGATTTAGTTGATTCTGTTTTGTTATTTTAATATAATTATAGGTATAATATGTTCAACATACATATTCTGTTACTTATAAGCCTACTAGCTGAACTATATACTTTAAAGTTATATTATCTTAACTAAAACCGTAGAATTTCAATTTATAATATTCGAACAAACGACTGGTAACAATTTTAAACAAAAACAACCTAGTGATAAATTTAGACCATTATTAAAAATAAAAAAAACTAGTTATTGAACGCGTAGTTATAGCGTATAGGCACAAAACAAAATACATTAAAACGTGTCAAATTGTATATAGTGCCGCAGTGGATCACTTTGAGTACTTATTCAAGAGCAACATGTCCTCGATCTATAAATATAGTTTTATTATAATAATAATAAAACAGTATAAGTATTTATAATGGCCACTATATACGATATCGTGTATTGTCCGGAGATTGGTTTACCTTTCGCTTTTCAGTCCTTGATTTTGGCTGTGTATCGAGGAGATGACAGGTCACGTAAGACCGCATTTAGGGGGACATATTATACGTGTACGTGTATTTCAGTATTTGGATGTCCGTTCAAATGGCTGCAACCGGTCCATAAATGGACGGGACTACGTCACCGTTTAGAACTTTGAAAATCGAAAAGCTGTATAACATGTGCTGCATTATACATTTAAAACTTGTATAGTGTATGGTCGTTATATTATCAAATATTATTATAGTCATAATAATGCATATAGGTATAATATACATATAGGTATATACGCGTGCTTTAATTTTATAAATATATTTTTTGAGAATTGAAACAAAGTTATAAATAAGTAAAAAATGTATTTATATAACAGACATTGATTAAAAATCTCAATATAAAACCGGTCAAGGTACATAATATAATAATCAATTTTTGCCTGATACATCAATAAAGAACCATTCACTTATCGTCGATTGGCTATAGCATTGATAGAAAAATCTCGGAAGATAAATATTTATATTTTAGTGTCCGTAGTGATTTAGTTTTCACCATAGGTATACATATACACACACTCGTAGATTTTTTCTATTGGACTAGAGAAGACAATAATAAGGAACCAACTAAAATATTACTCATAAATTGCATTATTGTCGTTATAATATTACAACAGTCAACCACACATAATACGTACCTATTACGTATAGTATGGCGGATTGGTGGGCGAGATGGTTTTCTCTCTCCGTTTGCACCAGCCTTTATATACACAGACATATAATATATAATATAATAATAATAATAATATATAATACTGCTGTGCAGTGCGGTTCAATGGCCGGCATGTGCCATTGAAAAGAGGAGTAGTTGTACTAGCAATCATGAGATTGTCTGCGCAAAAACGTCAGAGCCCATTGATTCCCACTCGGCTTGTCTTGTTGTTATTATTATTATTATTATTATTTGTATATATATTCTGTATTATTGTGTGGACCAGTTATCTACAATTTTTTTCATGTGGCTTATTTTTTCCACGTTTTGTTTTACTGTCTGCTGTGTGATTGTAATCGACAACGTAGTTGCATATATTCATTCGTCCGATCAAAGTCAACTGGACGCCGTCAAATCAAACCCACTTTGTATTGGTTGGCTCATCAATAAATTAAATTTCGTTTTTGAAAATCCCGTGTCACGTTTGCTCCCTAAATTTTCCCACAGGCACAACAAAACAACATAAACATTGCTAAATCACATGCAGCTCGTCCTTTAAACTACCTACCTAATTAAATAATCTTATAAACTTTTTCACCTAGGGATAACATTTAATATTTCTCTATGCATATCTTCATTTTCATTAACTATACATAATGCCTAGGTAAGTATCAATAAAAAATAAAAATAATAATTTACCAATTTTACTATTGAATAAAGTACAGAGGACATAGAGTATAGGTATTTAAAACATAATAATAATGTCGATATAAAACCCCCATGAAGTGTTTACTGGGGTGTTCTCTTTTGCTATTAAGAAACTCTTTGATATTTTTGTATGATAATTACTTCAAACGTTCTGGATAATTTAAGATGAAAGAAATAATGATTGATATTTTGTTAGATTTCATGAAGTTTGGTGGGATAAGACAACTATTGAGTATTGTTGATGCAATGGTGCTATAATGTAACTGTGAATTTGTTTTTTTTTTATTTAGGTTAGTACTTATATATGTCTGAGTGTAAGGATTTGACAAAGGGATGATTGTATGAAATATTTTTATATAATAAAGAGATTATTTTTTTACAGCGCTTTCTAATGTTATACAACACTTAATCGAATTACATTTTTAACAACATCAGTGAAAAAAAAAACAAATATTTTATCCATTCTAGACGCAGTAAACTAATACGGAATCATAAAAAAACTAACTATTTAAGTTTAAATGTGTTTAATGTTTATATAAGAATTTTATACTTTTTTCAAAATATGTTTATTCTTTTTCAACAGAATATATTATTAATTTTTAATTTTAAAATTTTTTTTTCTATAAATATCAATAAACAGTCAAAAAAATTAAAAATTAAATACAAAGTTACCAGCTAGTAGTTAATAACCACTTACAAGTACTAATTAAAATTAAATTAAATTACGGCTAATTCCTAGTACATATTATAGTATCTATTTTTTAGAATTATTAAACTTCTATATTTTAATAATTAAAATTAGCAATTATAATTCTGTTAGTATAAAAATGGATTAATTTTTATACTGGATATTTCAAATTAATTTTTCCAATAGACCACGTCTCTCTTATTATAATATTATATTTTTAATAACTTGTGCTATAGTATTAGATTTATAATTTATACTAAATCAATGGAAGCCGTATGAATACGTAGAATTACATTTTAATTACAAATACGTGAATGCCATATAGAGTGTTCAGTACTTGGATTAATGTTATTAAGTTACCGAACATCCCTCTCTTATCAAATACGCCTATATAGTTAGTAATGATAAATACAAAATTAACTTTAATATTATTGGTTGTTAACTTATTAATAATAATATGTATACCTATATTAATCGGAAATATTTTTTACACAAATATTGTATATTATTTGGTTTTCACAATTTAGAATTTGAAAATATGCATAATATTATATTACTCTTTGCCGAAATAGTATTATACACACCAATCCCAAATAATTCGATTAATTTTTTTCTAACTGTGTTTGTTTTATTTTTCTAGTTTGACACCTATGTAAAGTCGCTGAATATCGAACCTCAAGCACCTATGTTTCGAATAGTAACAGATGGACAGCTTCCAATCCGCCAGTGTTTGCACCGGGAATCATCCATTAAAGATATTGAACTACCCGAATACTACAATGTATTTCACGACCTACGGAAAGACTTTTCCAAATTCTACAATGCACCCCAAGACCAAACTTTTAACTCAATTACAGATCTGGTTAATTGTATCCTTTTATATTTTTATAAAAAAAAATCTTCTAGTATAATTTTTCTAGTTTACTACCGGTAAGTCGTTACAGCCAGTGATAGTGTGTAAGATAGCGTATTTACGAAACGAGTTTTACTTGTTTCAGTAGGCCTAAATTGGCTAGCCACATATTTTTATAGATGGTCAAAAACAGGACTTTTTTTCCCTAGAAGCCTGATGATTACCTACTAAAGTCTGGTATTTCTGAATTTTTGTAAAAAAACATACTTATACATTTAACGTTGACTTTTAAAAGTTTAATTAATAATTATTATAAGATAGTTTATTGAAAAATAAATTCAAATTTCGTAACTAGTAACTACCTATACATATACAATTAATTATTAATTTTCAAGGATATTTTATATTTTATAATTTTTCTACTTTTTTAAGGTGATATAAATAGTTAATGATAACATTTTTGTTAGTTGTTACTGATTCAATATTGTTCTTAATGAATGATTTTTTTTTATTATTGAACGGCGTCAATGCGGCAACACTTATTACACCTGTTATCTTGGTATTGATTCATAAATATTTTCATTTGCAAAATGAAACTTGAAAGTAGTAGACTAGAGTCTACTTATTATTTTGTACGATATATTATTATAATATGATGACCAAATTGTCAAACATTATTACATTGACGTTTAATTTCCATTATTTATACTTTTGACAGTCTTACATATGTTAACCTTTCGTATGATAGAAATATTTTATGTTATACGGAGTTCCAGCATAGACAATATATATGCATAACTGTGTGTTGCTCAGAGGCTCACACATTTTTTAGTAAACTGTTTTCCTTTCTTGTGTTCTTGTAGACCATACATTTATAACTATTTAAATAGTTAATATTGATTTTCACTTTTTAATTTTTTCACTGGAACAGAGACAAAATTGTCATAAAATATTTATTTTTCCTAAATTACAGCCCTTCATCTGATTATTTGAAGTAACGAAATTATGAACTTGTGTACCAGCTAACCGATGATAATTTCTGTTGTTTTATTTTATTATGAAATAGCGTTTGAACATTCACAAATACAAACAATAGTTAAAACTATATGTCAATTGTTAATGTATTTAGAATTGTTTTAATCTTAAAAACCAACCTTATATTAAGAAGTACCTATATCAATCGTTTCAATGGTCAAGTTGATCTGCTCACACATAAAAATCAAAATATCTTCCATAAAAATGATATGAAAAATGGATTAAATTGTTGGATGAAATGTTAATATTTTTCAATTGCTTTCAATTTTTTCCCGTGCCATTTTTGTCTCGATATTTGTTGAAGCTACCAGTTTATCAATACAATTAATAGAAATAATATTAGTTTATGATATTGACAAATATTGCAATGTATGTAAGGGTGACCACTGGCCATCAAAAGTCTCAACCATTAATTACTAGAATATTTTTATATTTTTATAAAAACGTATTTGTTTAAAACTTTATTTTTTTATTCGATTTTCATACGATAAAACATAAATATTTAAACCTAAACCTACTTCTTTTTTAAATTACGGTTGTTTCCAATTCATTATTAAGTCAATTTCCATTCATATGAATTATGTCATTATGATATTAATAAAACTTGTAATTACCATTCGTAACTATATTATTATATCTCTTTTAAAAAAATATAACTAATTCATCTGATATTTTTCAAATGTTTGCTATGCGTTGCTATGCGATGTACCTTACGGTAAAAAGTAAAATATATTTAACTGCTCCGTTACTATAGGCAAATTAATTACCATTAGTGTATAGAATACATACAGTTATCTAATATTTTATTTTAGGCAATCCCTAAAACTAACTCTTTTAGAATTTATTAAGACATACATTTATTTATTTTATTGGGAGGTTTACCTAAAATTTTTTCCAGTAGGTAAACAATTTTTTATAGTACTTAATTATTTTAGAACGTAGTAGAAACTTCGTCATTTGCTACGCAACTATATATTTGATCAACATTTTACTTGAATTTTACCAACCTTTATACACACTGCTTTCTATATTCAAAGTCAATCAATTCTAAATAACGATATTAAACTTGTATGGCGTCTATTCGAGGAACTTTAGATGACTGGTGTGCCCGGAGTGTAATCCACGAAAAACAAGCAACAACCGTTTCGTCGAATCAAAAGTGATGAGGTTCATAAGTATATTTACAGCGTGTTGAGCGCAATGAAAAATTTGGTTTTCAGTTTTCACTCAACCTGTAAACTATATAATAATAATTATATTCTGATCAATTTCGTGGTTACCCACACGTCCCTGATGTCGTGCACAATATACATACCGTGGTCATCTCTGCCGCTTGGACCACTGTTCATAACTCCGGTTCCCTTTCATATCGAAAACCACTGTTTACAATTATACAGTGAACGTGGTACCACGATATTTTCCGCCGGGTTCTAACTACACTTCGTGTCTTGAAGAGTTGAATATACTCAACTTGTAGGTAACGTGTTACTAAAATGTTGTTACACATCCCGTGCCCATTAAATATGCGAAACGTGTCACGACACGATACTGTTTATACTGGGTGGTGTAGTCTGAGTCGGACTTTAGTATTGAGAACATTTTTATCTTCGACTAAAATGATCCACGCTCGCAAACATGTCGACAAAATAAGTCTTGCACAGGTAAAATTATATTTACAAGCTTCATAAATCATAATCCCCTTTGACTCGACTAATCCCGTTCCCCGTTTTCCGCGGATCGTTCACCTTACCGGGGTGACACACATTAGTCACCAATTTTATTCACAAATATTCCAATAGACAGTCGTATTCAATCGCCTCTACTATCGGTATTTAGAATTGACCGTATTTTATAATATGAAACATCGTCACAAGTTTATAACGCTCGAATTAGATACACAATTGTATATCAAAACGTCACGGATAACACTAGAAAAGTGGTTCATAGTGCTTCACGAATCGCCTAAACTGGGCATATTTTATAGGTATATTGATATCTAAGTGGTATACTGACTGGACAGTTTGCATAGTTATTCAGTATATGATAACTCGAATTATTATGCGGTAAATATATTTATTACATTTTTTTTATATATATATATAGGTATAATACCTTCATAAAATATTAATATTTATAAGGCGTTAACATTTATTCATTTTTTTTTCAACTTCTATTAGAGGTATATATTATGTACTGAATGCGCCCAAAGGTCATAATTTTGTATGTTTTATTACATATTTAAATATTTCATTTCTAGAGCAGCTGTATAATAATATTAAGTAGGTATGTATAAAACATATATTCGAATATAAATTGTATTGTTATGTAAATAAGTTAGCTGAGTAAATTAAAAGTATCAATGCCTGTCATATTCTTAAAATAAGATATATAGCCAGTTAATTTGGTAGTATTTAAAAATTGGTAACAGCCATTACTGAAATGCACACAATATACCTACGTATTATGTCACTTGAGCCACGTACCTCACTTTTTTTCTTTGCATTTTCATTTCATTGATTGAATATAATAATTATTGTAATATTATGAGTGTCCATCGTTCAGAAATATACTTATGGTAAATCATAATAAATAATCCAACCACAACGGATTTGGTGACCCTATAGTAATAAAATATCTTTCTAATCCCGTAATTTATCGATCAAATGTCTTAGTTTTCTCGATTTGTGTTTACTTATATTCTTCATAATATCTAAAATATTGTATAACTAGAAACATTGCATAACTAATACATTTGTACGTTTCAAAGGTCAATGGGATTATCTAAGGATTATGAATGGATAAAAATATTGATAAACCGACCCTTGGGTGCTTTATGAGTTATAACCGAATCGCCTTTCGAAGTATATCATTTAATATCCAATATAATTTATTGTATAGATGATAAAGTACTAAAACTAAAATTAATGGTTTCAAATTATTTATTTTATATAGTTCATTATTACATTACACGTAATAGGTACATAATAATTGTATAGTTGTATAATATAAACACTGATAATACGCCAGAATAAAATATTGTAACTTATAAGAAATGTAGATAGGTATTGATAATTTAGTAACTTTAAAATTTTATTTTTTAAGATTTTTGTCTAGAATAATATTATAAATAATGTTTATTAAACATATATTATCTCAAAATTCATTATTTCGTAACATTAAAAAAAAAATAATAATTAACAGTAATTTCAATAATTTCAATGACTGTTTTTCATGCTATTTGGCGCAAAAAACCAGTTTTTACATTTTAGAAATTGTATTAAAATAGGTATTAATTTTTTAAATATTTGAAAACAATTTGTGCAAGATATGTTATCTGCAATTCTTTGTCTTCGTGATATGAATATTCGATTATACATTAAAATTTTTCCAATTTAATATATTTAATTTATAAAAAGTAAAATTCCCTTGGGTCCTGTCAGTGAATGGTCACTGATTAGGTATGGTCTCCTCGACTGAAAAAATAAAAAAATGTTTGTAAAATTTACTTATTGTATGTACAGCACCAATTGTAAATATTATTAAAATAATCATAAAAAAAACAACATAAGCAACAATTTGATAAAATAATATCAGGAAACATTTTTATTAATATTTCATTAGTATTCAAAGATGCTGAAGTATGAAATAAAACAACGATATAGATTCTATGCTATAGAAAAACGATAATACTCTTCATGGGCATCTGATTTAGTCGATTCACCTCAATTTCTTCACTTTAATTTTAAATCATAAAATAATAATATTATTTATATACATTTGACACAAATAATGTTGAACATTGGTGTCAGTTCATAAAAATACTCTTTGTTTACCAACAAAGTCAAATCAACATTTTATCAACCAAATACATATTTGGTACCTATGTATTTATGTAATACCTAATAATATGACATGTTATAAATATAATTGTGATTACGTGATTATAAGATAGTCAAATACTTGCATTTTAATTTTTGAACAATAAACAATAGTCAATATCTTAAAGTGTTCCATGCAATCAGTAGGTATATCAAATACTTGATATTATATTGTTTTAGTTTATATACCTGTACTTAGTCTTATGCGATACGTTTTTTAGTCCTTAGCTATTGACGTAATGTTTAAATATAAATATAACATTTTGATATATCAGGTTAATGATATAATTTCCACTTTCATGTGAAGACTGAAGTGTTGAACTTTATCTGAATAAAATAAAAAAATACAAAAAATATCTGATAAGAAATGTAAATATTAATGAAATTACGATAAGTCGACAATTTCCGAACAGTCCCGAGTATAGCCGAGTTATGTCTAATACAAACCCGTCGCAGAGTGCGCTACAGGTGGCACACCAAGGGACTAGAGATAACTAATTTCTTAGACTCTTAATCAGTAATCAGTCATCAGTCGCGATTATTACGTCGAGCATGTAGTTAGTAGTACATTTTATTATAATTTTGTAATTATTGTTATTTTATCTTGAACATTTTGTTTACATTGCCGTTTTACGTGAGTATTATATTTTTTGTATTTATTTATATTCAAAAAAAGAAATTTTCAAATGTATTTATTAGAATAAAAACAATTATACATCGAGTATTTTATTTAATATTTGGGCCAGTAAACCGATTTAAATGAATTTTGAGACTTAATTTAATTGTTTTATAATATACTTTTAAATCACTGATTGATAACATTTTGTTCAACTTTTTGGTTCTTATATTTTGTATTTTTTTTTAACTAGCTATTAAAACATAACAATTAAAAGTATTGTTTTAGGCTAGACGATTTTGACATTTCATTACTTATAAATAATATACTATTCGTTTTTTTATGCAGCATAGTTGAATTAAATATTTTGTTATACATATAAAAAAATGGTCACATTATTCTATTGAAATATTGTAAAATATGACTTGTAGACTCGCTTATAACAACTTATATTAGTGCACACAATGCGACTGCGGTATATGCATGTCATAACATACAATATGTCAATATTATGTTTATAACTGTAGCATTAATTGCCGTTGGTTATCCATAGTCAAAATAATATTAATTGATAAATTACATTTATATACTTGTTAAAAATCTTAATGAAAATTAATTTTCCCAATGAAATTTGTTTGCATTTTTTGATTGGAAATATTGACTCGTGTAGTCGTGCGTATATAAACAAATGTTCGTGTTTTGTCAGTTTAAGAAATAATAACCAGTAACCGACGTTATATATACGTGTCGTTTATTACGATGTTATAAGTACAATATTACCAATAAGTTAGATGACTATCATTTAGAGCTCATATTATTATGTACCTATATGTCAGGTCTCGGCAATTATTATAATGTTGTCAGCATTCTGTATTATTGTTAATGGCTCATTTAAGGGCCGCTGATGTGACATTGGTTGTAAAACCAAGTTGGCAGGAAAGGAAACCCTATTAGTTCGATTTTAAAGGGTTGTTTATAATTATAAGGTTGCTTCATACATATTTTACAATATTTTTTTTTTTCGTTGGCAATTACCGATTTTGAAAAATATAGTAATTTCTTATCGTCGTCAACAATGACGTCATCGGTAATCAGTTGTTAGCTCTTGTGATTTCACTCTACCGGGTGAGTGTGTGTGTGTGTGTGTGTGTACAGTGCATACTGCATAGACGTATTAAACTATTAACTACTATAAGCAATGAACGGTGTTTTTTTACGTAAGGAAAGTAAGTCGTGTTAAAATAATATCTTCAGCCACGACGTCGAGAGAGTAATATTTCGACTATTTTTATTTTTTACAGTATGTATAATTTTCACAATTATACAACACGCACTGCCCTATGGGCTATGGACTTTATACAACTATTTGTGGTGTAGTCGTTATTTTCTCGCTCATATTAATTAATAATATTATTATTGAATATCTCGTTATCCGGCAAAAAATAATATATTCGAGAAATAGTATTCCATAAAAAAAACGTACATAGTTTTATAAATAATACATCTTAATAATAACTATACAAAATAAAACAAAATTAGTAGATAAAAAATATACTAATAAGTGTAATATTACAGTCTTTCTCAGTTTCCCTTTCCCCTCATTAACATAAATCAATCAAATAAAATGGCTCATTTTATTTTATGTACATATGAATTTTGATATCGGGACATTGCCGATAACATACGATGACAAATAGAGACAAGAAATACGGTATTTACAGGATACGTGGTTACACTTAAGGGGATGTCTATTGTCAAAGGATCGCTATATTTACAGGATTAATTTTATCTGTTTTTTGTGATGTTTGTTATTTGAATTGTATGTAATTTGCTTCGACCGTTTACGGTTTAATGAGATCACATAAATCTTCGAACTTAATAGATATAAACTACAGAGTTATTCTCGTTACTTCCAGAGATAACGACAAAAATAAACTCTTGTCCGATTATAATTGTTGAATTATTGCTTATCTAATTCTGCATTTTAGAGCTAGAAGTATCGTCATTTTAGATAGAGATTTCTTAACATTTCATTGTATTTTATTGTAATGATAATTGTCATACTTTGATCATTATTAGAATCCTATTAAACATACTGATTTTCGGTCACGTGACGTCATTTTTTTGTAATGTTATAAATTATAATTAATTACTAATATTATTACTGATCACAACGAATATCATTTTATGAGAGTTTGATACCTATTGTTTTGTAACACGTTGCTGTTTTAATACTATTATACGAAATATAAATTCAAGATAAAAAATAATTAAAAAATATGTACATTAAAAGTTTATATACTATATAAACTATAATTTCTTTACTATGTATAAATATAGTATTTTATGTAAATATTGAAAATATCTTTTATTTGGTTAGTCGCTCTTGAAACACTTGTAAGCATCGAGAATGTCTAGAGGATACCGATATTTGTCGTCGATAACAAGTATCAACGATTTATGAATTAAATCAATGAAAATAACAGACACAATGCGTCGTCTGTATATGGTATAAAAAAATGTAATGTTTAGTCTCTATATATAAACAAGCATTCAAAAATAATATTTTTTGTTAAGATCGCAATTTTTGAAGAATAACTTTATTTATACGTGATATTATAAGATTTATAACCATATATTATATATCTCCAAAGATAGGTAGACTAAATAACAACTAATAGTTTTTGAAATTAATAAATTACATTAATTTCATTCTTTACAATAATTTTTAAATAAAAACAACTTAATACAGTTTTAAACATTTTTCCTTTTTATTGATTATTTTGTTATCCGTTTAAAATTGGTTAAAAACAAATATGAGGAATTTTCAAATACATTTTTCGAATAGGTACCTATAGTTCAAAATAATTATTATGTGACATATTATTATCTATTAATTCGCATGTAAATATTTTAATTCACGTTTCCTGCATTTTTTTGAAAACACTAAATGATACTAATAATATCATTAGTCATTACCATGGCTGTAGATAGATAAATTCTATCTAAAGCCGTGGTCATTACAAACGTTTTTCCTAGTCTTAAATATTATCGGATATATTTTGGCTGTTGAATATTTTCTACTGGTATCATAATATTATTACTTATAATATTATATTTCATTTGAGTGGTTATTACTATAATCTAGTACTACGTGTGGTGTCTGTGTTTTATATGGTATATTATTGTTCATGTTGTCACTTGTTTTTTTATGAATGTATAGGAAAATTTCTCTTCGAAAATTTTGGTTGAACAGGATATTTTTAAGGTTGATAATATGTTCCCCCGTATTTTGAAAAATTTAATGAAATTTAAAATTATTGTTTTAGTTTGTTTACATTTATAGTAAAATAAAATAAAATAAATTATAATTAATATTTCCTCTTTATTTGTGGAACGTACACAATATTACAAACAAAAACACGGGTAGAATAATAACAATATAAGTTAAGGTATCAAGTTTCAATAATAAATTAAAAAGTGTAAAAGAACTCAGTATCAAATACTAGGATGCTCGTTGGAGTAATCCAGAGATAAAATTCATTAGCTATTATTAAACTGTTGAATAGGTATGCAAGGTATAATTGGGTCCAAAAAAACTTTAAATAGGTGTCTGATAATAACAAAACAATCACAAATAAAAGACTTTTTACAACGTGTAATATTTCTATAGTATCTTACCATTCTTATTAGTTATTTATAATTATATTCAACTTATGAAAGTATTTAGCCATTAATTATATGACCTATATATTTTTAAAGTTTATTTATATTAAACCTATTACGTATTATTAATTTATAGGTATATATCATAGTATTTTGGATATTTTTACTATATTTACTTACACTAAAACAAGAAATAATTGCTTCACACTCAAATACATTTTATTTTAAATAAGATACGCGGAAATGACTGCCTTAAAAACGTACTTGGAAAAATATTATAACTTGCGTGTAATATTGTATTCTACCGAGTTGATGTTAAATGTATCTGCTGTGACGTCAGTGGTTAAAAAAGTCATTGCACATTTGCACGTGATGTATCTTTTATGCATTTCACAAAGTAAAAAATTAAAAAGGGCTCAAGTGTAAATAAAAAAAATTTCACAACCCGCACTTTGCTCTCGATAATACTCGATACCTGTATATACTATGGGTGAGTAACGATCTAAAAAGGTACACCTCTCATATTCCGCTATATACAGCGGCTGCTCGTTATCAGCAACAGGTTGTTGTGTGTGCAGCCGTTAATCGCTTTACTTACAATATATTATATTATAATTTATGTGCTCAAACGTGCAAACACAAAAAAAAAAAACAGCTCATCGAAATGAACGAACGAACGAACGAACGCCGTCATGCGTTATTGTTTGCCCCGCGTTAAATATAACATAATGTTATATTACATTTACGGAATAACGAGAATATTATTGGTACCTATTACTTAGGTATATAATATGTAATACTATTAACTAATTATATTGTGCGTTGAATAGGACCGTACGTTTAATACAATAATAATAATAATAATAATAATTTATGATTATATTTTGTCGAACGTATAATAATATGGATATTTTCGATTACATTCACATGCACACTCGTAACGAATTAAAAATATTATGAAAAACCATTATTAATACCGTTAAAAAAATTACAACCATACTTGTGATTAGACATCATCATTAACGCACCTGGCTGGCTTCGACTTGACGACCCACTTCGATTTGCATAATATATATTTAATTTCCGTTTAATTCAATTATGAACCACGTACCTATTATATTGCAGTATACCTAATGATATTATGCATGTATCGGATTGTGTTTTTATCGTTCATAATAATATCATCATATATAATACTACCGTCGATTGTGTTTTTAAATAATACCATCGTAATTAATTTGATATTACATATATTATTATTGGCTATTGCTGTTCTCACAAAGTGGTTGTTTCCTTGACCCCCCGACTATTCAGATCTAGAAATAACTCATGAAATCGATTCTCAATTCTACGTAACTGAGGTCAAGGATATGGTAAACATTGTCCAAAGGCTCATAGCTGATGGTAAGTTCTCGGGTATTAAAAATTCTAAGTTTTTTTTTTGTTTCTTAGTGACATCAGATCGCCTTGGTTAGTAAAAAAGAAATTTAAATTAATAAACAATTATTATTTTCCAAGTATTTTGTGTCGCAACGCTACAAATCGTCGATCTATTTCTTCGGTGGAGTGGGGTGGAAGGAGGTCCCCGTAGGCCATAAACGAGCTGTGCTGGCAGTTTTCTAGCTCTTTCCCCGTTTCGTGTTCGAGCATATTTTAACCGAAATTTAATGAAGTCATCAAATTTTAACCGTCTCTCACACAGCGAGTGTAATCCAATATTATTTTGTCGTTGTGTAATTTGTTCAACGTCTCTCAATAACGTATGACTAAAAAATTGTCTTTCCACCCCTCCCCCCCTCCATCGCCCTCTTGACCAATCCATATACCCGTCCGGGTAACAGGAAGTGCACTGCTCAGCGAATTTCAGTAAACAATATTCACTCATCGCATTAATTATCACTATATTATTATACGTGTTTCGCAATCGTTTTTGTAGTATTGTCGGTGATATTATAGCAGTGTGGGAAACATTGGTGGTTATTAGTTCGTAAGTTGAATATTTTAAGTAAACAATTATTTTCATGTTTCAGGCCATACGTTCAATTCGCCGGAAATCGTTCAGCTAAAACTCGAACCCGGTATTTGGTGAGTTACACATTATTTATTATTATTGTTATTATTATTACCTACCTTTGTAATGTATTTTCATATCTGTAATTTTTAGTTTTAATGCATTCATAAATCTCGATCCCTAATTAAAAAACACCTATTAAATAAAACGGTTATTGGTCTGGGTAAACGATTGTATTACTTTTTTTAGAAGCTATTGTTGTGACATAACATAACAATATTATTATCGGGTGTTGTAATACGATCAATTTATTATAATATGACTCATGAAAATAGATTTAAATTGTCCATTTTGATAGGTATGTATTATTTATACGTAATAAGAGCCCAGAGGTCATTTCGTTCATTAATTATTTTTAATAACTGCATTCAGTGTCGTAACTAGTAGTATTTTTGGACCCAAGAGTAACTGAGATTACAATCCTCGTATCAAGACAGTAAGCTTTGTGCTCTTAAATATATCTGTGACTAGTGTAGAGCCAATCAATCGGGGTGTTCTCTGCCCCACACAATCTTCGGCGGTCGCAGCATTATCTGGGTTTAAAAATTACCTCAAAGCACTGTTTTTTTATTAAGGACTATAACAGTGCAGAATTTTCATTTAATATAATTAATAAAATATAAAGTTTTTTTAAAACAACATTTGGTGTAGGTAACTAACTATCGACAGTTGTTTTCTATTTGTGATATATAAATCTCATTGAGATGATTTAATAATCGTCACTGAGATAACTTTTTTCTCATTTACATGTTTAGCTGTCTTATTAAAAATTATATTGCAATTTGAAATGCGTTTTTACTTTGTAATATAGTGATCGGATTGTTATTTATTCGCATATTTTTGACGGCGAGTTCGTTACGTGACCATTCCTTGTATGTAGACTTTTAGTTGTATAATCGTTATTTTTTTTAATTCGTGTGTATGTAATGCACATAAAGGTTATATGGATTATGAACGGTTGGGAAAAAAATAATATTATAATAATAAAATTGCGATTAACGACGTTCGCCGCCAACAGACTTATAAATCGATCCTATTCAGCTCAACCGATTAATTAGATAAAATATATATTCGTAAAACCATTACCACCGTTACACATAAATATTGATTGATATAATTATTGTAATTTATACCTACTCGATATTACTATATTAGAAAATGTTTTCAAACACATGTTTGAGTGTCGGGCGGAAATCCAACACCCTTGCAGCTTGGACACAACGTGTGCGTTTTATTTTGTTATCCTTGTTAGCTGTTATATCGAAAACGAGACAACGGTCATAAATCATAATAATATAAGATCTACCAATAAATGTTTTTTTATACAAATTTCCATGCACATGCTTGTCCACCGATATATTGCGCTGTCTCTGTGTCGTCGATTCGTAATCCTGAGGTTATCGGCGTTCCGTTTTGTTCGCGATAAGCCACAATCGCCTATTATATTATAAATATATTTTTAAAATAATTACTATAAAATTATAACATTGGAGGGGAAAGGAACCATGAGAAAAACATGTATGCGTGTAACTTTTAATTTTTAAATAATGTATATTGTGAGAAATTCTCTACTTATTTCGCACCCTCTCCCAGCAGTTCTTAATTGTACCCATATATAGGTAGTGAAATGAAACATCAACGACGTTATATTGTGTTAAGTATTCATAACTAAACTCGAACTTACTTGCAGTAATCGATATTGCGAGGGAAAAAACTAGCACCTATTATTCTTAAGGTGCTTGTTGTTTTTTCTTTTTACTAATTTAGAACTCTATGGGTACCTACTGTCGTTGTAAATACTAATCGCACGTATAGTTACGTGACGTTGACACCAGTCACCTGCACTTCTATATATTTTCCGTTATCCTTTGGCAATTAATATAATAAGTCTACTTCTCGTGTATATAAACAGCATATTTTCCTATGCATATATAAGGGCGTAGAACAATTACATATTAATTTTAAAAGATGAAGCCATTTGCCCAAATTGTATATTGTACGCACTACTACATTCTACTTACGTATTATTTCTGGGACGTTTCCGACAAATGTGACAATATTTCATATTTTCATATATTGTGTTCATGCATTGTACAACAATAAACAGGTCTCATTACGAACATACCTGCTGTGCAAACACAAGCGTGAATAGGTAGTACGACTATAAAAAAATGAACTGTATTTTTCGATGAGGGAACAGTTATATACGATTAAGTATCGTCTGTTTTTACTACCACACGTAGGTAATAGGTATATAATATATTTTTAAACATTTAATTTATTTTAATTTTATGATCATGGTGTTGTGATGTTTAAACGTAACATTCTCAAATGTGTTTTATTGGATGTATTCGTTTTACTTCTTCTTCAAAAATAAATAAATTGTTAAATATTATTATAATTTATTTTAAATATGAGTTTAATATCATATAAATAACAAATTGCCAATCTGTATGGGATTTTGTAAGTAAATCATTACCTATATTATTTTTTTTAACATTATATTGATTCGACACCGAGGTTATCGCTTATAAGTGCGGTACGGATGTTTCACATTTAATTTTTTTGTTGGATAGCGGGATAAGATAAATCAACCTATTTTAAAACGGTTCTAAATCTTAACACATGTAAAGAACCTGAATTACAATACTTTATTCGTAAAAATAAATTACCTTACTAGAACGGCTCTTTTGATTATATACTAAACTATTTTAAAGTAGTTCTTTTCCCAAGTGTAACAACAATTATTATTTAACAATTATTTTTTCGGTTCCAATTCGTCGATAATCGTAACAATATTGTTCAACGTATTTTTCAAAATTAAAACCCTAAGATAAAAGCAAAGCTACATAATTTTGAATTCAAAATAATGTTTAAAAAATTGTAGAGGCCAAAGGTATTATAAAATAAAAATTATTACTTACTGTAATTGCATATTGATACTTCATTTATTAATTTATTATAATTGACTTTTATGATAACAATTACTTTGATATGAAATATGTTCCATAATATACTGGTTTTAATGTGTTTTAATCTGACAGGTTTTCAATTTGATAACGTCAATTATTTGAAATTTAAAATTATCTTTATGTGTTGGGAAGAACGAACATAAATCTTTGAAGATATTTAAGACATTAATCAATAACTTTTAAATGTACCTATATATACCTATTTGAACGGCGGAACTCGAGTTTTTATTATAACATTATTTATTATTATTATCGATACTTCTATGAAATAATATCTCTGAAGTCTGTACCTACAGTTAAATGAAAAAATTCCAAAATATTTTGAAAGATATATTATTTTATTATTTCGTATAAAAATTATATAAATTATTATTTATTATGCCTAATCGTTCTACTTCCAACATTAAATATAATGAAAATGGGAGTTTAATTTGTATTTAATTACTATTATTTGTACGTTTCGTAAAAAGATAATTATGTGATTTTGTATTAATACTCAATAATATGTCAGTTAAGATTTCATACCTTTCATCAAGTTATCATTTTGATGATTGAATACTTTTTTAAGTGCTTATTATTCTTCCATGAACTAGACTCTATTGGCCGAATGAAGATAACTTTTGAAAATGTTCGTGTAATATATTTTATTTGTATTGTACAAATAATTTAATACCTACAAGAATATGGTGTGATATATTATTATATATTATATATATTATTATTGTTAGGTAATGTTATCAAACCGATTTTAACGCGAACGAGAACACAAATCCTGCGTGTACGACAAATCGTATTTTAATATTTTTTTCTAGCCTCCGTTTTTTTTTAGTTTTTAAAAAGACTTAAGTGATATAAAATATTATAATAATACAATATCTTATGATAATTTATAATTACACCGAAAGTTCTCGAAGAGCAAACGGAGCTAATGTTATCGGGATATTTCCTTAACATTATAAAAAATTTTTTCTAGTGGGTATAACTTATGTGCTTACGGCATTTACGTCGAGTTGTGCGCACCTATTTGTCATAAAACACAATATTATAATAATTATAATTTATATTATTATCGTGAAACTCGTCGCCACCAACAAGTGTGTGCGTGCTCGCATTCAGCAGCCTGTAGTAACGCCGCGTCGCGCGCGGTCGCACATACAGTATACACACGCAGTAATTTCGACAGTTTATTATACACGGCGTTTTACATATTTTTTGGTTTTGATTGTTTTCCTCACCCGTCTAATTATAATAATACTAATATAGTATAACACTATATGAGTAAAAAATTAATTCTCCAAACGTGCGCGTGTGTCGCACAAACTCTTCGCACACTAACGCCGCGAACGACGAGTACACGAGCTACGAGGCGAACACAGTACCAATACACGCACTCACACACTCTTAACTTATGGCGTTGACACGGGCGCAGACGATAAAAAAAATAAAAAATACCTTGTGCTCTGTCTCTCTCTCGCTCTCGCTCTGTCTCTCCCCCCGCGCTTATTGTTTTATTTCATTTTTCACTCCTCGAACGCGCGCTCGAGTTATGGTCTCCCTGAAAAAAAAAAACGCATACAATATAATACAAGCACACGCACACACACAAGCACACGTAGTATTATAGGTACCTATAATACACTTAATATTTTAATATATACCTACCTACATATCCACGAGGAGAGTTTCGACGACATATACCTACTTGTAATAATAATGTGATTATGTTTTTCTTATCTTGTTCGAGTGTTGTTTTCACATTTCACGGCCGTATTAGATTAATGTCCCCGGGTCGATCTCAAAAAAAAAATCATCATAATTTTAGTTTCATGGAGATAGATAAGCGCATGTAATGTTTTATTATGTATTATTCATCATGGCGTCGTCGTTGACATTTACGCTGTAATAGTATTATTATCATTTATCATCAATAATATCATTTTTTTAATATACCTATTGGAGACTTTCGATGTTGTCCCCGATTTGAATTTCCAATTGCGACCACTATACGGTTACGATTAACGTCGATAGGCAAAGGTTGAGAGTTGTAAATAGGTTATGAAAAATGCATATTTTGACGAACGCCCGACTTCCCGTCGTCCAACTTCTTATACCTACCGACCCCTCTTCCCGCTTTTCCGTTGCGTCTTCGTTTCGTAACTGGGTTATCAATACTCGGCTCGCTCTCCACGCAAATGACGTGTTTCATTGCGTTCTGATACGACGTTCAAACGAATCTAACGACGCTCGTTTTTCAATTGCCCCGTTTTTTTTTTTATCTATTTCATTTCATTTGTCCATAATATGTCAGATAAACTTAATGTCTAGTATCTAACTTAATGTTTTGCCAACGGACAAAACGATATGATGCAAATGCATCTTATTTTAAGCGATAATATTTAATAGGTACCGTATACAGTATACTCACTAGCCGTATTTTATTAAATAATTGAATGTCGATAATTAATATTAATAATCACAATGAAACTCGCATGAGCATGGATCTCGGGCAATTAGCATTTTATATCCATGTGTATACCGTTCCATTTGAATTTTCGGTATCACCTCAACGACTCTTCTCACTTCTGTAATAATCTATGACGTACCTACTTGTTGTTTTTGTTTACAATTAAAATAATATATATGGATTTTTTAATGAACCATTACTTCACTATAAGTGTAGTTTTTCTTTTATTATTGTTTTTTCATTTTTTTGAAACGATAACAACGTCATTTATAATTTAAACAACTCTTTAATAACTGCTTAAATTGCTTTAATATTACCTTGTGCCTGTCTTGGAATATTTTTTTAAACCGTGTATTACATAAAAGTTTTTGATTTTATTCAGCATACATATATTACATACAAAATGGTCTTGTGTATGTCAACTATGGCACAGAAATACATACATTTAGATATTTAAATTATACCTATTCAAAAAATCTCGTTATTGGGTGAATACTTTATTTCTCTTAGTAGGTATTAGATGGATATCTTATATTACACATATTTATATTTTAACTTGGTAATATATAGAAAATATATTGTGATTTATACAATTATACTTGATATGTTATGTTTATCTACGAGCATAATTTAAATTGTATTATTGATTTGATTTTGTAGGTAAATAGTTCAAGTCTTCAAGAATTATCATATTGTTTCACTAATTTGATTAACTTTGATTTTTCTCTATACTTTATGATTTGTAATTATATTTTAAGAATGTTTAGTCCAATTTTTCGATATTACTACATTAATTAATCAAAGAAGTATTGAAGTCTAAAACAATTTTGATTAATTTGTCGTTTTTCATTTAATTTTTTATGGTGAATAAATGACATTTTATTAATTTTTATTTGATTTTGCATTTACTTTCTTTGGTTAAGTATTTGTATAAAGTTATTATGGATCCTAACAACTTCCAAAATCCTAGTTTACTCCTCCAAAAATATTATTTGGTGACCTCAGCATTAACTATAGGTACCACTATAGTCAGCATTAACAAATTTAACTATTGTATATTTAATTTTTATTTATAGTTGGAAAAATGAAGAAGTAGATAACAATTGTGTAGTCAGAGCTAGAGGTCTTCCGTGGCAATCATCTGATCAAGACATAGCCAAGTTCTTTCGCGGTCTTAATATAGCAAAGTATGTTTAGTTAGAAATTAAAACCTAAATGCCGGGTTGCATAAACAATGATTAAAAATTGAATCATTTTGTAGTTACCTAATGATTCCTTAAACATGATTTAGTGGCCCATTACATGTGCTACATTAAATTATAGGGAACCATTAATCAATTTTTTATGCAACTCAGCATTAAGATCTTAAATAATATGATTTTTACTATAATAAATAATACATTTTATTTTTTCAGAGGTGGTGTAGCATTGTGTTTAAGTGCGCATGGTCGTCGTAACGGTGAAGCAGTTGTACGTTTTGTGAACCAAGAGCACAGAGACATGGCTATGAAAAGACATAAGCATCATATTGGTAGCCGTTATATTGAAGTATATAAAGCTAATGGCGAAGACTTCATAAATGTTGCTGGGGGTATGTTAAACTAAAGAAGTTTTAAATGATAAAATAAAAAATAATTTTTTTTTAAATACTTTTTTTATTCTTCTAGGTAATAGTAGTGAAGCCCAAACATTCCTCACCAAGGGTGCCCAAGTAATTGTGCGCATGAGGGGTTTACCCTATGATTGTACAGCTAAAGATGTCGTAAGTTTCAAATACCTAGTTTAAAATACATAAACACTGTATGTCTGTTTGTTGATACTTTTACTTTAATGGTTATATTTTTTTATATAAATATTAGATTACTTTCTTTGAAAATGGTGAACAAACTTGTTCTGTTATGGATGGAGAAGATGGTGTTTTATTTGTTAAAAAACCTGATGGACGTGCAACAGGTGATGCGTTTGTTCTATTTGCTGATGAAGATGATGCTCCTAAAGCACTTAGTAAGCACAGAGACCTAATAGGCACGAGGTACATTGAACTATTTAGGAGTACAACAGCTGAAGTACAACAGGTAAAATGTTTAAAATATCTTCAAATAATTAATACAAAAAAATAAATATTTTTTCTTGAAGTAAATTTAATAATTTTTATTAGAATAAATATACTTAGTATATATGATTATCAATTCAGATATTTTTAATTTTATGATATATATCACAATGATAAATAACTTACATATTTGTTTAAACATGAAAATGTTGCTGTTTTTGCTTTTATTTTACTAAAATAATAACATTTTTTTTTTAAATTTTCTAAGGTTTTGAATCGTGCAATGGATCCATCTGTGCGGTCAACAGCTAGTGATAGCAATGGCAACATTACCACTCCAGTAACAACAACAGCTGGTGTGAATAATTCACCTACTGCACTTCTTGGGCATGTACCGCTTCTGCCATTGCCTCAGCACGT
This sequence comes from Nasonovia ribisnigri, assembly GCA_027563435.1. NCBI lineage: Eukaryota > Metazoa > Arthropoda > Insecta > Hemiptera > Aphididae > Nasonovia > Nasonovia ribisnigri. The sequence continues at coordinate 151,323 of JANEHU010001493.1, forward strand.
CATTACTAGTGGCACACGAAAAGACTGTATACGCTTACGTGGACTTCCATATGAGGCAAATGTAGAACATATACTTGAGTTCCTCGGAGAACATTCCAAAAATATTGTATTCCAAGGTGTACATATGGTTTACAACTCTGTGGTAAGTAATATTGATATATAATTTATAGAGGTAAAAATGTAAAAATAGAACCAAACTGTATGCTTTGCTTCGAACTAATAATAATTAGTCAATTTAAAACTATTTGACTATTCAATATTTTTGTATGCCAACATAATATACATATTATACTTCTATATGTACCACTCAGTTTTTTTTTTTACAACGTGTATTATTTAAATTTCGAATACTGTCCCCCCTAGGGTCATGCATCTGGTGAAGCATTCATTCAAATGAACAACGAGGGCAGTGCTGCACAGGCAGCAATGGCTAAACACCACAATTATATGTCATTTGGCAAGAAACAACGGTACATCGAAGTGTTCCAGTGTTCTGGTGAAGATATGCATCTGGTGTTGACTGGCGGAGGTGCTGCGTCAGGAGCTTTATCCCCAGTAGCTGCCAAAGCGCTATTATCACCACCTGGTATGTTACCTGCACAGCCTCTAATGACCACCAGCCAGGTGGCTAATCCTGGTACCCCAGTCCCTACCCTAATGCCCGCTTGGGATCCAATGTCCGTTTATGCCCAGAATTTAGCCCAAACCCTAGCCCTCCAGCGTGCGGCTATGGCAGCTGCCCAACAACAACAACAGCAGCAGCAACAACAGGAATCATGGTTGTATCAACTAGCTCAGCATAATCAATTAATCAATCTTGCTTTACTCACTAAACAGCAACAAGACATGAATGGTGGTATGGCACAACAGCCTAATATTCAATCTTTATTATCTCCGAATGCAGCTCATCATTTGTTGGATAATAGTGCCCAAAATTATATGGCTAAAAGTGCAGCTGCACCATATATGTACTTTAATATGCCACGATTTCCACACAACATGGCGTCTAAGCCTTATGTGCCAGTTTCGGCTGCTGGTGGTCAGTTTGTAATGCCGCCAACGGCAAATTCTCCACAAAAACGTTCATGGCAACAAGCATTTCCTGGTGGCCATGAAAGTTCCAATAAACGACAGTTTCCACCACCGTCTGCTTCTGCTGCTGGGCCCATGTTCCCAATGGGTCAAGGACCTAATGCAGCTGCAGCTGCAGCCGCAGCAGCTGCCATGGCCGCATCGTCCCCTTATCTACAACACCCTGCACAGTTTTATACCATTTAACTTCTTTCCACCACTTTGTTTTCCCCCCTACAATGTTAATTTGCTGTTGTTAGTTTGGTTATTAGAGCTTATAACCGGGTACATGGTTAGTGGTTAATGGTTACACAAATATTTGTTTTTATTTTTTTAACATTATCCGTCCTCTGGATTTTATATATATATATAATATTATATATACAAAAATACAGACTGCACAAAACGTACTTAAAGCAATTGAGCTTAAATTATTTACAGGGTACTGAATGAATTTTGTAAATTAATTTTTAACTTTTTTTTTAGTTACTTTTAATAGATTTTAAGACTAATTTTAAATTACTAATATGTACTTAAATATTGTTCCCAATTAACTAATGGAATCTATTAGATTATGGACCTCTGTCTATGTGACTTTATTCAGTTCACTAAAATCATTAAATAATTTCACCAAACATTCCTTAAACTTCAAAAGATCCCATTTTATATAATTTTTAATTTAATATCTTATTGTTGTTAGGATTATTTGTTATTTATTTATTTTCGTTTTTCGTCTGTCTTATAGTTTTATAGGCCCTGTTAACCTATTATTATTATTATTATTTATATTATTATTATTATTATTATTATTTTAGTTTTTTCCTTGCTTAACTAGGACTAACCTAATGTGTTTAGCTTAAAACCTGTTTTAATCATATAATTTGATAAAATGTAATATCATTAGATTATTACTTACCTTAATTGTTTTAATTAGTTATTTAGGCACTTTTAGACTTTAGACATTTTTAAGTTAAGTAGTTAAATAATTTTATTTTTATTTATAACATTAACACCAGTTACGTTTTGTTCAAAAGTCTCAGGCTTTCGCTATTGATAAATTTATTTCTTCTGTATTAATCTGTTTCATACACATTGTGGGATTGTTTTGCGCTTAGATATATTCTATTAAAAGCTTCATGTGGCCCAATCACGTGTATGGTGATTGAAAGGGAAATTATCTATGAAATAGTAAAATCTACAACCATTAATAATAATCAATCTGTCATTGTGGTAAAATGGTTCTGGGGTTAGTACAAGCTTGGTGTTTTTTTTTTTGCATGATCATTATTTTACTTATATCATTGTTAGCACATTTTTTTTTTGTTGTTCTGTTCAAATATTTTATTAAACCAATACACGTTGTTATCATTACAATGTCAAACGTATCCGTTGCATGCTACATTTGACATTTACTACAAGGGATTGTATACAGTTAAAATACTGTTTCAGTTATAATACTATTATAACTTATAATACATTTTTTTTTTAAACACAGCCGGTACAATAATGAATAGTAGGTACTGTTTAATAATTTTATTTTTCTGAAATCCTTTATACGCTGGATATAATATATTTTTGAAAATTTTTGGATAATCCTGTTGTTTTACGACACCTAAGCATAACTTATACATTTGAACAGAACAACTGGACCCTATTCCCTGGATTCAATGACCGTGTGGGCAGAAATAAATTTACTGTAGCGGAACCTTGGGATTTATGTGCTACTAAATATTTAAATAAAATAAATGCTGTATCTAGATAGCAAATATGAAATGTGTACAAATCTTTTATTGACCCTTTTTTTTTTTTTTAATATGTTACGCATTAATATTTATAATCATAATAATAGACGAATTATTTTTATATAGTAATATAAAATATATCGAAATATTGCCTAACGGAATTTGGTGTTGAAGTCGTATGTTTTATTCTGCTTTTTATCTTATTTATTTGTATACGTTGTTGACACTGAACTGACTCTTTTATACAATTGCAAGGGAACAAGGAAGATGAACAAAGTTCTATGCAGACTTTAGTTTAACATTGCGGTTATTTTTTCTTAAGTGTGCGTAAAAATTAAAAATAATATTATTTATTGCACACACCTAAGTATACAAAATTGTGGTTTATGTCTCTGGATTTCAAAAACCTCACCGGACCCGGGATAATAAAATATAATGTGCGGGTGTCGGATTTGAAGGCGGTTATTTCGTTATTTGGTAACAATCGGACGTTTGTGGTCTAAATTATGGATTTCAGTAGATTAGATATTTATGTAACTTATAAATTTATTGTAGAATAAAAACAGCTTTCGAATCGGGCACACGTATATTGTGCTTCTCGACCTTTGGGTGGTGTGTATACACGTCCGTAATTTTTTTATATATATAACCCTCTTCCCCTGTCTCAACTGTCAACACATCTTTTACTGTACTCGAGCCAATCAGTAAAACAAAATTACTAACTAATAAACAATGAATGGATTGGTGATACCAAAGTTCTCCCTGGACTACTGACCTGATACAACACACACACATACATATTATTATATATTTATAAAGTATTTTAATATATTATACATATTACATAGGTACTGATGCATGTAGATTAAAAAAGACGTGGTGGCCAGACGGGTTAAGAAATGTTAAAAATAAATAAATAGCATTTGTGGGTCGTTTGACATCCCTCATAAATATTGTATCGCAACTTATATATATATTACTTGGTGTGAGAGACCTTTTCCCTTGTTTGCTGCCCGTCTAATTACTCTATCGTGTGAGGGCGTGGTGTGGAATGTTATTATTAATATTATTTTACCTATAACAACTACTGTCTGTAGCTTTTTCCAAGCTCCTCTAACAATACCTGGCTGCAGGTGGTCGACGTTTGTGGTGCCACGGTGCAGGTGGTTGCGAGCAGTGGGTATATGTGGTTGTCAGTGGCGCCGAGGTTTTGTTTAAGACAATAGCGTAGAATTAAAAATCTTACACTTAAATACCCACCCTTTTAATTTTTGTATAATATTTTTGCAATTTTATATGATATATTATTCTTTATGAGAGATGGTACAACCCTAAAAAAATGTACCTATATTACGACTGAGATCGGCGCCACTGCATGGCTGAACACTACCTCCGATGGATCACCAACGTGTCACAGTCGTGTTATGAACTGTTCTTTTTAAGAAAAATATAAATTTAACAAAATACTCGCTTATTCTAATATATATAGAGGTTTCGTCTGGTCATCAAGAATGGACGCGAAAGGTGTGGCGGATCCGCGACTGTATTTGGACGACGGAAAAAAATCGTTCGCTTGAAATTTTTTATTTTTTTATTTAGACGTATTTTACCATGGCTTATATTATTTTTTATTTTATTATATTTTTTTCTCATTACAAAACGTATTAGATTTAACTACGGTGTTCACACATGTTGTTGGTAAATAAATTTAGAGCACGGGGCGTATAAAAGCAAAATTTATATATTGGTTGCTGGTGATTGGTGGTGTTAATCTTTCCGGTGAGTCCGTTAAAACTATATAAATAATTTTTACATATATTACAGATAATAATATAGTTTAAGTATATCATTTTTTTTTTTAAACGCTTATTTCACTTTTCCTTTCGCTTTTATGTCCGTGGTTTACTGACATTATTCATATATTTTATCATCATCATCCTTCGTAATCCCATTTCCGCGCTTGTTAAAACATGACTTTTTTTCATTTATATATATATATATTATATATACTTTCCGAGCTTATATTATAATATTATATACATCCATCCTTACCGCATACCGGTTTAATAACCCTTAACTATACAATAAATAATATAATGCATATATTATAATAATATTTATACTTATATCTCAATATATGTTATAATATCATACTTACAAAGTTATGTATTTTGTGCACATGCAGGTGGACCGCTGATGACTTCTCCGCCGTTCCCGCCACCGACTTCGAACTACTCGCCGTTCTCCGGGCCACCGCCGCTGATAGGCCACCAGCCGCCGCCGTCGCTGGGCGCGCCGTACCCGCCGCCGATCCTCTACTGGCCATACCCGTCGCCACCCATATCGCCACCGCACCAACAGCCCGCGCTACTCATCATGCAGGGCACGCCGCCGCCGATGCCGCCCCCGCCGCCCGTAGACATGTGCAATCTTATACACTCCGTGTCCGAGGTAAAACTATATACCTATGTCATATTACCCTATATATATATAGGTCATACTCATACTAGTACTGTCAATGCGTAAAATAATATACAAGGTGATTTTTTGAATTTGAATATATATGCATAATTTAAGCAATAGGGTGAGCATGCTTAAAAAATCACTCCGTATATATACTTAATATTTGTAGTTTGTCTCTGGGTGAGGGGGTTGGTGTTGAGGGGGTACCGGTGTATCTGACGTGTTTTATCATTATATATTTACGCAGTGGCGTAATTGGGGGGTCGCAAGGGGTCGCACTTGCGACCCCAAATTTAATGAAGGGGTTGCATAAGTATAAATTTGCAACCCCTGAAATTTCCATATTATTTATGGTTTTCGTTAGTAAAAAAATTTAAATAGGCTATAGTTAATATTTAGTCATTAATTAACTATGAAAAAAAAATTTTAGAGAACAATTATGTTAAACAACATATTTTAAACTGTTTGCAAGATATAAATGAACCAATAAACTTCACTTCATTTGAAGATGTTAGTACAATGTATGGTTTTAATGAAAGTGAACTCAAGTCTGAAAAAAAAATATTCAACAGGATGTATAAAAGCTTAAATAAAGAAAATACTATTCAATCTAAAATTAAATATATGAGATCAGGCGATAATGCAGTTGGGTTTCCAACATTGGCAAAATTATATGAGTTTTTTCTAACTATTCCATCAAATTCAGCATCATGGGAAAGAAGCTTCTCATGCCTTCGTCGTTTAAAAACTACTTGAGAATTACTATGGGACAATCCAGATTAAATCACCTAGGAATTTTGCAAATAGAACGTGAAAGATCGTCAACTATTAATAACGATGAAGTCATAAAACAATTTGACTCATCTAAAGTACCACGTCGTTTAAAGCTAACTTAGCTAACTAAAGCCTACTAATAAACATTTACAATTTATAGTTTAGGTATTATAAGAAAAATTAAAATATATAGGTACTTGCTTATAACGTATTTTATATTAATAGTGAATATAATAATATAATTATATGATTACGTATGTTAAAACATTGATTATTTTATAATGTTGGGGGGGGGGCAAAGCCTCCACGGGTTAGTGCATCCTAAGTAATTTTTGCAACCCCTGATGTTTTGCCCAAATTACGCCACTGTATTTACGCTGTATAAACTCTAAAATAATATGTTCCTGCACGCTTTAGATTTGTTACATCGTCTCCTCAAAAATCTATTACTATTGGCTACGTCACTGCTCTAATAATATAATATTATTAAGTAAATTATTTTAAATATCCTATAGTTTTCTGAATCTCGGATCATATCATATACTGTATATTGTATTAAATAATTGTATGGGCTGGAGTGATCCATGTATGATATATGGGTTTGTAAATAAAGCTGTAAGTCTGCAGGGAGATGGGCAACTTCTATATATACTGCGCTCGTATTGTTCGTTACGTCCGCCGGTCTACTGACATGAATAGACTAACATTATATAGGTAGTGTTGTATACATATACAAGCTGTTGTTACCAAGCGGTAGTTATTCGGCTTTATATTTTAAATATAAACAATATGTCATTAATTATAAAAGTTGTTGCAGTATAAGAAATAAATACGATGTATTTAATGTATACTCATATATATCAATTCTATAATTATATATAATACTAGCTGATTCCGCGCACTTATTTTGCATGCAAAATATGACAACTATTAAAAAATTGTGATTGTTTAACTCGATGCAGTAAGTTCAACTCAGCCACCCTGGTAGGCAATTCGACTACGTCGGATCGCGGATAACGCCGACGAGTGGTGGCTTTATATGTGCGAAAATTCGATTTGATGCATATACTTGTACCTGATCTGCCCGATTAACCTTTGGCAACCAATAGGTATAATAAATACTTATTTCTTCTAATTATTTTTCCTATGACCAATAGCAACGATTTAAAAACAAAAGTGTCCATCGTAAATCTAAAAATCCCCCGGGTTGAGCTTACCTGGCCGGTCGAATTGTGAATCCAAACCATTCAAGTACCCCTCCTTTTTTATATTTGTTATTATTTATTTATTTTCTTGGTTTCCATGGTAATTATGAAACACTCAATTATATTTAAATCGTTATACTCGATTAATATTCGATATCATCGAATAATATTTTTCATGTTAAAAAAATTGGGTTTTTCCAAAATTTTCTTTCGTAAGAACCTTTTCCTGGCAATCACGAATATCTTAAAAAAAATTTCAGCCAAATCGGACTTGCCGTTCTCGATTGATAAGGAACATACATTTTTTACACAATTTTTATATGTAGAAGATTACCTGTAACCTGTATAATATGGAGTCCCGTATCGAACAAAAGTGATTGTCCTATGCGTCCAATAATGCTCATTAATCATTATGAGATTTTTAATGTTTATATACCATAATATGCGTATTATTAGTCTCTGATGCAGTGATGCCCGTAGGCCGTATTCATAGCAAATGTATGTGTTACATAAATTGACTATGCGGACATTACAGTGTAGTAACTACAAAATAGTAGTTTTCTAATGATCTTTAATTTGGAAATATCATATGAATTAGCTATCAAGGAACCACCACACAAATACAAATAATAAGTACCTACTTTATCAATAAGGTGATATTCGCGTATCCGAAATCGGCTTGCGATGAACTGAAGTGTCCAGAACCCTACTTAGGGATTTTGGGGCCCGGGGCTAAATTTTTTATTATTATAAATTATAAATTCAGTTTATATCACCGCTGCACTTAAGAAAAATTATTTTTTTGGTGTAACTCAAAAACTATTAACCAATCTTTGAAATTTTTACCAAATGTGTAAATAAATAAAAAATAAATAAATTATCATTTCCAATGAATAGTAAATTTTTCGAAATATTTCGACTATTTTAAGCTAGTGATAACCTAATCTTGGCATTTTGTAAATTTTTTTATAATTATTATCGATACAAATTTTTTCATTTAGTAAATAAGCTTGAAAATGTAATGCAAGATTTCTTCTAAGTTGAAACAATGTAAATTCAAAAATATTAAAAAATAATAATAGGCACGATTATTTTTGATATGCATTTAAAGTTCAAATTTTGACAAAATGTTGAAAATGTTCACCAAATGTTAAAATGATTATTTTCCAAAGACTGAAAAATGTAAAAACAATTTTTACACTTTTTGAGCTATTTATAGCCATGATAAATTTTTATGACTATTACTATTTGTGTGTATTTTTTTGTAACTTAATTTTTTCTATATTGAGGGTAATTCTGATAGAAAATTGTAGTTGGGTATTTAATTAATAGTCGATACTTTATTGGAAGATCTAATTAAAAAAACGGTAGTATACATAATAGGCATATCTTATGAGTTCTCATACGATTATTATATTATAATTAATACAACTATTCAACAATTTAACTAAAAAATATATTTTAGTTTAAGTTCTAACTAATTGTGTTTTTTTTGTTCGAATCGTTATTTTCAGTGGAACATCGATTACATGCAACAGAATCCTCAATTTTGCACAATGAACGTAGGTATGTTTGTATAGAATATATATATATTTTTAGTTGTATATCTGACATTTATAACAATGCTATGATTATTGATTATAACATAATATTATTATCTGTGGCCCCTTTCCACGTCCCCCACAACGACGAGCGATCGTCTCTGGAGGTTAATAATTAAAACTTAACATTTTACAGGTCCGATGGGCATGCACTCGGCTGCGGCTTGACGCGACTCGAAACAACGGTCGACGGCAATAGACGTACAATCTTTACAACAACGACGCTGTTGCCGTCGATGACCGGTCTACTCGTACGTCTACTCGTCTTATTCTAAGTCACAATAATGACCGTATATTGTGCAAAGTACAAACGGCCGCGTACTTAACGTTATATAAATAGTAATGTTTGTATTTATTTATTTATACTTATATAATATTTTGTTATATAGAGCGAGAGATATTTCTATTAGACTTAAGACTGTATATAATAATATATATACTTAGACGGAAAAAAATAGTATACATAATAATATTATCTATAAATAATTGAGAAAACTCAACCTTAGAAAGCTCAGCCAACAAATATCATATAGTCGTCTTCCACCGCGCGTATTAAGGACAAAGAAATAGTACCTAATCCTCGTTAATATTGTTGGTCACGTGTACATAACAAATACAATATAATAATATGTACATACGTATGTATTATCTTATTGAAAGTTTGTAAATCGAATAATATAATTTCTATGTTTTGTGTGAATTATTAACGTATGTTTTCAATGTGATGTTTATTATTTTTACCAATTTAGTATTCTTTTTATGAATTTTACTCGTTTGTTTAATACCTATTCAATTCTTAAATGACTCAATTAAATATTCTTTCCGTTTTATCTTCAAATATATACATGGTAAATTTTTTAATACATTTAAATGATACATCTCAATACAATTATCTGTAGTAACTTACTTATTTATTAGATTTTTAATTTTTTCGAATGGCAACCCATATTTCTTATTTCATGTTATGGAGTAGAAAGTTTTCTGAAACTGTAAAAATATGAAATTCAAAATACTGGTCTAAAATTTAAAAAATGTATGAAAATAATATATTTTTCACAAGCTTGTGGTATTATATGGTAACTACTACTTACTTTAAATTACATCAATCAACTGCGAAAACCCTTGTAATATGAGTCTCTTAAGTTTAAAAAATTAACTTTGTATGAAGAGTGTATGTAATAAAATGTATTAAGTGCTTAACTTAACAATTTAATAATGACTGGTGTGTGGACGTTATTCTTGTAAATGGCGGTAGTGTCATTATATAATTTGGCGCACATTCCAATATAACTCTTGCACATTTATTACAGTTAGATTATTTAATATAATTAATAAAATATATAATGATAATTATTATTATACAATATCAATGCGATCGGAATATCGTAATAACGGTTTATAAAAAAATTATTCCACACGTTATACTTCATCGCGTTTTCTTTATCATACAACAAGCAACGGTTTTTGAAAATATTTTTTTTTTCGTTTTTATGCCCTCGCATTATCATTAGTCAAGTCCTATATAACGACCAAATTTGTTTATTAGTATTATTAATATTTTTTTTCGTAGGAATTAGTGAGATTAATTAATTATATTTGTTTCATTAACTGCGGTTTGAATGCGTATAAAAGAAATGCACAGATTTTAACTTATACGATAACGGGCGCTAAGCCGCCAAAGTTATCATATACCTAGGTACAAGCTATAATAATAATATGTTAGTTTATGAATCTATTTTTGTTTAACATTTTAAAATTCGGTTGTACGATCTCTAGTATTCTTTATGCTCGACAAAACATAACGAAAACAATATTTATATAGTATTGTATGATATATATATATTTTATTTAACATTATAATGTTTTGTGCAATTTAATTTAATTTTGTTTATTTCCATGTAGATCTCAAAAAAAGTAGATGTTTTGACAATTTTTTTAATTAAATTAATCTCGAATGTATATTTTATACTTTGGTCCTCCTCCGGATGAACGAATTTTCAACACGATAATACATTCTCCACGGCCAACGAACGGTCATCCGTCTTAATATAATATAAACAATTATTACGATTGCATTCTATGATAGTTCCGTATTTTCCGCGTATACTTAGGTGAATTTATTGAAATACATTACTACGATAAATTATTAACGCATTACTCCTTCTCCGCACCGTCACGGCCGCACAATATTATAGGTATTAATAATAATGTACATCGACAATGTTCCAAAAATGTGTATACGGTTTTTGTTTTTTTTTATATATAATTTTCATAATATTATTATTGTTATTAAATATTATTTAGTCTTCGCCCCAGACAGAAATTTTAAAGCGAAACAGTTTAACTTGACGTTATATAAGTGTAAGCTAGAACAGCCTTTATACATATTATAATATTATTTACAATAATTATACAATTCTCGTGTTTATCTTCTAATGTCTATATGTAATTGTAACGTGTATATTACGTATATCTATAAACATGATATGTATATAAATATATAATAGTATACACTGCAGGTTTTAGACTTTCAGTTGGCCGAAATAAATACGAATAATAATATACCAAATATAATATATATATTATATATACCACCTACATGCGGACTCAAGTCGCAATAAATTAGTCAAAAAAGTGAGATGGATCACGATAAAATACCTACATATTTTAATTTCCATCCTGCATACATAAATCGTTTAATCTCGATCGTATAACGATAATTATCTGCCTAAAGTCTACGTCGTTATTGAGTTTTAAAATATTTTATTCGTAACATTTATGGATATTTTTCTGTATGATGTACTTTAAGAAACTATGAATATTTTATACTGCCTTAACCAATGCCTAATATATTATTTATAATATATTTATTGTGAATATTATAAAAAACATTATTTATTTGATTATCGGCAAAAACCATGTCAATTACCGAAAAACAATCACGATTCCGATGACTTATATATGTTTTGTATTCGCCATTTGGCTTCAATAAATTCCGTTTGCCAATCGAAGAAATAAGCGATTTTTCGTTGTATAATGTTTTGTATAGTTTAATACTTTAATAATATAATATAATTTGGTCCGTTGAACAATACCTACGATGTTTAGTAGTGTTTCGAATCGCGTCCGTTTTTCTAATTAGGTTGAAACATGTTACTATATTAAAGTAATCGATATTATCGTTTTAATAGATGTTTATTATTACTACCCTTAGCTCATATACTTATAGTGTATGATCTGTAAAATACTATCTATTTTATTGCTCGATGTCTCTCTGACTTTAAAAATAATTCAATGTCGTGCATTAATATATTATATAGATAGGTACCTACAAATATTATTATATTTAAATTCTTTTGTTTCAAACTCGTTTGATTATAGATGTATATGGTTAAGAATATATAGACCAAAATAATAATTTATGCTGCTATCTGTGTTTTTGTAGTGCAATAATATAATAATCGTTGAATATTATAATATATATACCCGTGTTGTTAATTAATTATACATTATTACTATTTTTACATTATAGTTGTAGTGCTTAAAAACTAAATTATAAATGTGTGTGTGTGTGTGCGTGTGAAAACAATGTTTAATTATTTTGTAACCTAGAAAATGTGTTTCACTTCACATATTTTAAAGTCTACTTATTGTCTGGTATAGTGCGTAGTTTTTTTATGGTTGACCGTAGATCAACCCTCTTGTATGTAAGTCGTCTCCAGTCCCTTATAGTCAATTATCATATTATTATTATTATATACTTGAAAAATAAGTGTACGTACATAATATGTTTTTTAGTTAATTATTATATTTTCAATTTTATTATTATTATTATGAATACCTACCTAATTGTACACCTAATCGTCGTCTAGTACCAGTACTTGTATGACATTATTAATGCTAAATTTTTGTTTTAATTTAAATACAATATATTATATTATTATAGACCTTTGAAAAATACATTTCATGTGCGTTTTATGTCTTTTATTTTTAAACCTTGCAGAGCCCCTTATAGTCCATTTTTGGTTTTTATTCAACGACAACATCATTATATTAATGATATCATAACACACGACTAGATACATACCAGTCTTATTATAACGATAGGTGGTATACTCGATACTCCTTAACAAAGTATATTATCTTCTAAAAAAAAAATTGAACTTTTTTGAATTGAAGAGAAAACCCTATAGTGCAATGCTAGCTGCAGTAGACGTCGAGCTGCTGCTGCCCTGCAGGTACAAACCAATTTATAATATCAACCATCGGAATTGTACAGACTGTCAACAATTAAACGAAAAAATATTTTGTCGCATTGGTATAAAAATGTATGTAATTTCCACACTACGTCTAAAGCATCGGCGTCTTGCGTCCATCAACCGTCGATGTTGTGGCCTTGCAGCTCATCATACTTGTAGACGATTGTCTGTCATCTTCGAGGTCGCCGTCGACGTCATCACCGTCACCACTGCAGTTGATCTGCTCGATCGCCAAGTATTCGGCCATCAGCGATTCGATCTGTTCGAGCGCGACTTGGAATTCGTCGGAATCCATTCCCTCTTCCATGTACAAGTGTAACAGCTCCCGCTTAGCCAACATGGACGCGGACCGACGGTAGTACCGTTCGAACACGTCCCGCACCGCCGTAGTATTGGCCACTACTGTGCCGCTATTCTTGAGTCCGTGAGACGGTACACCGTAACTAGCCGTCTTGACGTTGTCCGGTAGCCAACAACGTTCCGGGGCCGTAGTCCGTCCCGTGGAAGGCTGCAGTGGTACGCAGTCACTGCGAGGTTCGATCGCTAAACTTCTGCCCCGAAACGTCATGACGGCGGCCATCACGACGGCCGGGACGGTACCGGCGCCGGTACAACGCCGCTGCAGCCGCACTGCTTCGAACAGCTGCGTGGCCAGGTCGGGAACGGTGTACGCGCACGCGTCCGTTTGCCCGCGGAACGTGAGCGGCACGAACCCCGGCATAAAGAAATGTAGTCTCGGATATGGCACTAGATTGGCGGTACACTTTTTCATGTCTGCGTTCAGCCGGCCGGCGAACCGGAGCCCAGTCGTGGTGCCAGACATGATCTGCGACACCAGGTGGTTGAGATCTGCGTACGCGGGGGCGGTGGATGTCCCTCTGCCGCCGCCGCCACCACTGGCACCACTGCAGCACGCGTCAAACAGCACCCGGTTGTCTGCAAGATACGTCGCGTGCGCGCCGCCGATCAGCCGAGCCGCGGACAGCAACGCGTTGTACGACTCGGCGGGCTCGTCCGACACGGCCGTCCACGGCGCCACGCTGTACGTGTGAGCCGCGCGGTTTGGGTACGATACTCGGACGTTATTCAGCACGCGTCCGCCCAGACCGGAACCAGTGCCGCCGCCCAGCGAGTGCACCAACTGGAACCCTTGGAGCCGATCGCATCGCTCCGCTTCCGACCGGACCGCGTCCGCGACGCGTCGCGACATTTCACCGCCACCGTAATAGCCCCTTGCCCAGTTGCTTCCGGTTCCGCCGTGCCCGCCTACAAAGTTTTCCTTCCTGTACGCGTTTCCGCCACACTGCCGCCCGCCGATCGTGTTTAACAACGTCGAATCGGAGTCCACTAGCACCGCGCGAGGCACGTACACTCCACCTGTGCCATACAATATATTAATTTTAAATATAAAAGACTTATCCAGCCGTACAGATGCAAAAAAATCAGTGTCCGCATGAACATACATATCAATTGGTAGTCGGTATAACTTGAGGTGAAATATAATATATATAGGGCATGCTAATATGACTATTATAGGTAGGTTGAAAAAGCATAACGTGATGTCAACCAGACCAATTTGTCAAGTCATTGGTAGTACCTATAGGTAAACGTGTAAACTTAATACATTTTTATTTTTGGATTAGTTTATTATTATCTATGACACCAACATGAGAGTACAATTATTTCCGGTATCTTCTAATATCTTTTTAGTTTTTTTCATGGCATTGAATAATTTATGTAAATTATTAGTCGGGGTAATTCTTTTAATAGTAAACACTAATTTCTTTGACGAATATAATTTAATGTCTCTTCAAAAGTTCAAAACAATGTTATTGAAAAAAAAAAGGTAAATGCCTAAGTCTACTTTTATAATTAACTATTATAATTTTAAAGATCTTAAAAGTAATAAAAAGTGTAAGTAATATAATTTGAAAAATTTGACGAATAAATGAATAATAATATACTCGTCTTCACCTTTTGGAGCGGTATAAATTCTTCAATTTTCAACTTTAACGATAACAAGGATCTTTTCTGGTATGAAATTGAACATAGTTGTTACTATAGCAGCGGGGAAGAGGGGTTACAGTAAAATATACTCAGTACTTTTCAAATTAACCGAAAACACCAGAAAAAAGGTAAGAAAAACGAGAATTTTTAGGCAAAATCAGTTGTATTGGTGTAAGTACCTAACTCAAAATCAAATGACCGTATAGAATATAGATACTTTAAAATGTCACCAATTGCTGTTATCTCTTAAGAATAAAATGTTCAAAATATTATGACTAGGTATTTGAGATAAGAAATTTTCGATTTTTTTTCATTTTACTGTTGATAAATAATTTTCTATTCGACTTGATAATTTAATTCAAGGTTCCCCATACCTTATAATAGTGTAAATCAAAAAAAGTTGGGTATTAATCTAAAAAAATATTTTTGACATCGCTAAAATTTGCAAATTATCTTATAACTAGAAATTCATAAAAAATATAACGTATTTACATATCTATCATTTGACAATTGAATACAAAATTCACCATAAGTTTTATACCTAGAACAAACAAAAAAAAGATTTCCGGAAAATCCCATACATTTATTATGAGCATTTGAAGTTCAAATATTTTTGACATTTTGATTTTACCCATAAATTAATAATTATGTCTCCTCAACCAATTTTTTATATTTTGTTGTAATTCAAAAACAAAAAAAATTAGATGCTTGAAGTTGTCAACATAAAAATGACCACTTGCCAATTGGTAAAAATTAAAATAGTCAAAATGGTCTACCCAACAATGAGTGGCTATAAGTTTATAATTTAATTATCTTGTTACGTCATTTCATACATTTTTAAATAAAGTAGGTATATACTGCGTGCCACATTATACAGTTTAAGAAAACAGTAAAACAAAAAAAGATAATCGAATATTCGAAGAAATCAAGTCATAAACAATTATTATACTAGATATTGGCTCCAATGGTATTGTTATTGACATTTAACTTCCCGTATAACTAACCTAACCTAACTATATAAGTAAATAATATGTATATTGTATAGGTACAGTATTTTTACCTTTGGATTCATCGTAATACACATTTATGCGCTCCAACTGCTCATCTGTTGAATAACCGGCAAATTTACCTTGCTCGTCAAGTCCGTGTTCGTTGGATATGGTTTTCCAAAACTATAAAAGTTTATAACAAGAAAAAATACATTTTATGTTTAAGTGTTACACGTACGTTGTCTCCGATCCGATTGCCACAACGTCCCACTTGAATTTGTAATATTTCTCCCATGCCGTCTGTGATCACCACCACCAGCGGATACAGCTGTTAAAAGCTATTCTGGAATGTAACTAATCTCAATCACATCATTCCATTTTTGATTGTTTTAAAATAAACAATTGATATTTTCCAATCGTATATACGTGATAAATGATAATAACGTGGCAACTATTACTATAATAGTATTACTATTACTATTGCTACTGCAGCTGAACAGAGTTAGACTCAACTGAGTCAAAAAGTCCCTTGACCACAAATTTCGATTTGCAATGTTCCTATTATAATAGCGTAGGTATAGTGCTTAAATAATATTCATACATCGAAAATTTATCGATTTTCGAAATTATTTATAGAATTTATGCAGATAGGTACCTTCCTAAGTATATTATGCATTATCAAATTAAATACGTTCCAAACTTCCAAATTATATTCGCTTAAAAATCGAGTGTAAGAAACCTAAGGAAAAATATCTAGGTACTGAAGAACAGAACAAAGTGAGCATTTGCCCCTATATAGACAACTACAATAAATTTAAAATACATTATTAGGCCAAAAAAGATTCTATTCTAAAAATGGTTATCCTTATAGTATTGTTGGTCGTTACTTTAAACCAAGCCTATACAGCTATAGGTTTAAATGGTTTAATATAATATAGGTATTTGTCACAGCTACATCATGTGTCATGCGAAGGCCTGGTAACCAATAAGTAATAACCATATAGTTACAACTGGTAACCACTAACCATATTTGTTTAAAAGTTGAGCTGTAGTCAATTCTTGGTATACTCGGTTGTAATTATTGCCTATTAGTTATAAGATAATTATACCAACAAATAAATGTCCAATCACAATGCTATTTGATCAACACAACATCACACGACGACACGACGTATAGCTGTGAATTCAGCATTAGAAAAATTAATTGAAATCGACCAGGACATAGGTACAAATCTGATGATCCATTTAACGCAAGAACTCATTATTTCTGAAAACAATAACGTTTTTGAAAATATTTCTTTTACTTAATTTTAATTAGTTTCAAAATGGTATTTTTGCAAAAAAAAATTGTTCATTATTGTTTATCATTATCCATAATTTTTAAGTTATTTACTCTTTTGAATATTATAGGGCAGACAATTATTCGGAGTATTTCGTCATACAAACATCAAATTATGGACAAACAGTTTATTAATTAATAGTTATAAGTAGTTACTAATTACCTATTTAAAACTATGTTGAGCAGAGTAGTGGAGCAACAATTTGCGTGGTACCCCGGTGTAACTCACCGCTCTACTCATCAAAACTTTAAATACTTATAAGTTATAAGTATAGTCATTACTCACAAACTATACTCGTCCAAAATTCAATTTTTAAAATTCTTACTCCGAAAAGTATATTATAACTTGGAATAAAAAATAAAAAATATATAATATTATTATTAAAAAGGGCGGGTAAGTGTATGTCGCTCTGCTGTACAGTAGGTTACAAGTGAGTCACTGTAATGGATTGTGTTAGATTTTTATCCAATGATATAATATCATTGAATAAGAAAAACGATTCTGAGCGAAGACGGTCAGTCAGTCTATAATATCTTACTAAGTCTAAATGTATTTGATGATATTATTGTGAATAAAGTAATTAATTTTAGTATTATAGGCATTAGAATTTATCATTTTTCTCAAAAAAATTATATTTTAAAATGCCATTGCGTGTATATAAAATATAACAATATATTCTAAAAGTTTCATATACCAACAAATAATATTTTTAAATTATATCAAAATAACTAAAATCATTATTCTTGGTTTAAATATGAAATTTTGTCTAAATTTGAAATTAAAATGTCTGTAAAAAATAAATGTGTTGATATATTTTTTAGATTTTTTGGTTACAGTATGATTTATTTATGAGAATTTTTGTTTTAAATTTTCAACACTTAGTTATAAAAACTGAACATTTTATAATTTTTTAATTACAATGATTTATAATTTTCGAGATTTTGACAAATTTTGTCAAAATTCGAACTTTAAATGCTTATAAAAAAAAATCGTGCCTATGTATTTTTAAAATTTTTCAACTGATGTTGTAACAATATATAAGAAAGCTTGTATTAAATTTTCAGACTTTTTGGCCCACCAAATAAAATTTTATTGACAATTATAAAAAAAAAAACTAAAAAAATTGAAAACTAAAAATGTCTGTAAACAGCTCAAAACAAATCAACATATTTTCAAAATTGAATGGTGTATAGAAAATGAGAATATAAACATTTAGTGAAATTTTCATGCATCTACAATTATTCGTTTTGAATTACAACCAAATAAGAAAAACGCTACATGAGAAATCGAGTGAATATCCTATGTTGTAAAATTATGAACTTAAAACACTCATAAAAATTTATTTTAATTGCTTTAGATATTTTATTTTTGATAAAAGTAGAAAAACTTACGTTAAATCTTGTGTTAAAATTTAAAACCTTAGATTTAAAAAGAAAAATTTTTATGAATTTCTAACTCTAAATAATTTGCAAATTTTTGTCATTTTTACGTATTTTGTCAAAATTTCAACTTTAAATGCTTAGAAAAAAAAATTGTGACTACAGATTTTTAATATTTTTCATGTGCCTTTGAAACAATATATTAGGAGCATTCTATTACATTTTCAAGAATTTTTAACGAATAAATAAAATGTTATTGATTTTTAAAAAAAAAAAAACCAAAAAGATTGGAAATTTAAAATGTCTGTAAACAGCTCAAAATAAGTCAAAATATTTTGAAAACAGTATGGTATATAGAAACCGCTTATATAAACATTCAGTAAAAATTTCATGTGTTTACCGTCATTTTTTTTAGACTTACACCAAAAACCAAAATCGATTTTATCGAAAATCAATGTTGCGTAAAATTCCCGTTTTTTCCTTAATTTTCCATTTGTTTTTCACGGTACTTTTGAAAACTACTGGAAAATGTTTACTTTTGACCCCCCAAAGTACCAACTAGATTCACTTTCCTATCAGAAAAGGTACTATTGAAGAAAATCTAAGCACTTTTACTGTCCCAAAACGTGATGACAGACACAAAAAAAAAAAAAAAAAAAAAAAAAAAAATAAAAAAAAAAAACACACATCATTGTAAAACCAATACATTCATCGCTCCGCTCAGAATCTAAAAAGTAAAAGAAGTCAAGTGGATGTCGCTCCGCTGTACAGTAGGCTACAAGTAGATCACTGTACTATAATGGATAGTATTAAATTTGAATTCAATGATATAATATCATTGTATAAGAAAAACGATTCTGAGCGGAGACGGTATGTCAGTCTAGGATATTTTAAATTATATTGATATTGTTATTATACAGTAGCTGCTAAGTTGAATTAATATTATTCATATTATTTAATTATTAACCTAAAATTATCAGTGATGCTGGACAAATATAATATATACTTTTACTCGTTAATATTGATTTTAATATGTAATTTCGTCTAAATTGGAATTTAAAATGTCTATAAAAAAATAACTGTGTTTATATATTTTTTAGATTTTTTGATTACAGTATGTACTATTTATTAGAATCTTTATTTTAAATTTTCAATCCTTAGTTATAAAAACTGACCATTTTATAGTTGTTTAATTACAATGATTGATAATTTCGAGATTTTGATGAATTTTGTCAAAATTCGAACTTTAAATGATTATAAAAAAAATGTGTGCCTATGTATTTTTAATATTTTTCAATTGCTATTGTAATAATATATCAGGAGCCTTGTATTAAATTTTCATTATTTTTGGTCCAACAAATAAAATTTATTGATATTAATAGAAAAAAAACTAAAAAATTTGAAAATTGAAATCGTCCATAAAAAGCTGAAAAACAGTCGAAATATATTAAAAATTAGATGGTGTATAGAAATAGCTTATATAAACATTCAGTGAAATTTTCATGCATCTACAGTTATTTGTTTTTGAATTGCAATAAAATAAGAAAATCACTACATGAGAAATCGAGTGAATATCTAATCTTGTACAAATTATGAACTTAAAATGCTCATAAAAATTTATTATGACTTCCTTTTAAACTTTTTTTTATTGATAAAATTAGGCAAACTTATGAGGAATCTTGTATTACATTTTCAAACCTTAGATATAAAAAGAAAATTTTTATGAATTTCTAACTCAAAATAAATTAGACATTTTCGTAATTTTTACGTATTTTGTCAAAATTTGAACTTTGATTACCTATAAAAGAAAATTGTGACTACGGATTTTTAATATTTTCATCTGCCTTTGAAACCATATTATATTAGAAGCTTACTATTCAATTTTCAAGATTTTTTACCCAACAAATAAAATTTTATTGACATTTATAGAAAAAAAAACTAAAAAATTGGAAACTGAAAATGTCCGTTAACAGCTCAAAATAAGTCAGAATATTTTGAAAATGCTATGGTGTGCAGAAAATGCATATATAAACATTCGGTCAAACTTTCATGTCTCTACGGTCATTTCTTTTAGAGTTATACTAAAAACCAAAATCGATTTTGTCGAAAATTGGTTTTCCGTAAAAATTCCCGTTTTCCCTTAATTTTTCATTTGTTTTTCCAGGCGCTCATGAAAACTACTGGGAAATTTTGACTTTTGACCCCAAAGTACCAACTAGATTCACTTTCCTATCAGAAAAGGTACTATTGAAGAAAATCTAAGCACTTTTACTGTCCCAAAACGTGATGACAGACACAAAAAAAAATAAAAAAAATAAAAAAAAAATAAAAACACACATCATTGTAAAACCAATACATTCATCGCTCCGCTCAGAATCTAAAATAAAAACTAATAGGGAACAATAAAAATTTTACAAAATATTATAGTTTTTGAGAAAAAAATTGTGCTTACGACTTGTAATAACGTAAAAAAATATTTTCTTAAACTTTAATAGTTTTTGTTATAACGGGTGACTTACATTTGATGAATCACCCAGCAAATCATTTAGGTATTTTCTTTACTATAACTGACTTTTAATTCAATACCGTTTTACCGTGAAATGGTGTGAATAGGTTTGTGGTATACTGGTATAATGAGGTAAAAACGCATAAAATGAATCTAAATGTTTTTAAAACATTATTATTGTATATAAAAATATATATCATAAATATAAAAGTTTCAAGTCACCGGAAATATTTTTTTTTAATTATCTGTTTATCATTTATTCATACAACATGACCTTACTTTTTAAATCGAAACAGACTTGTTAATAGAACAATATTATGTTTTTATGTATTAAAAACATACATACATATTATACAATATATAAAGGCAAGTATTTCTAGATGTTAGTCGCTACTCGCTAGATATTATAAAATATCTATAATTTAATCAGATGGGTGCTCAACTATTGCTCTACAATCAATTAGCATTGACTATAATTATAAATTATAATATGCAGTTACTAGTTAGTATTAATTTCAGGGTTGAAAACAAAAGATTATTCAATTTTAATTGTACAACTAACCATCATTATTAACTTGTTAAAATACCTAGAAATTTATTCTAGAAAACAAAATCAAAAATTGTTAAAAGCGTGGTAAACTATAGAGCGTTGTGGGCATGTTTAAATATGAAAAATTGCAAATTCAGAAGACTATAAGTTATAAGTTATAAGTTGCAAAATAATGATTTTCGCAATTTTTTTTTGCACCATCGTTCTTATTTAATTGAAATACATCAATTTAAAAAAGTGCCTGGCAACTTAACTTTTAAGTCAAATTGTTCTTTTTAATTATTTAGTAAAATAAACTATATAATATTATACAATATTATACTTATAAAGTTACAACAAAATAAAATACTATTGTCCACTTGCATAGTCAGTTTGTGTGTCACATAAATTGACTATACTTTCAAAATTATAATTAAACAAAATATACATCTTACGTAAAAAATAAACGAAATTATTGGTTTCAATCATTTCACACCAAAATAAATATTGTAAAATTTAACCGACGGAGAGCGCTACGTGGCAGTGAAATTGTTAGCAACCACTTTTACTGCGCACATAGTTACAAGGTTAGCCCTAGGTGGTAAGGTTAGCCCAATTATAGATAATTATAGCCTACCTCATGGTCTTAACTCTAAGTTTGAGATTATTAAATCCCACCAGGTGGGTCCACTTTATGAACAGTTTATCACAATTCACAGATTTGAGAAAATAAAGAACCGTGAATAGTGTTTATTACCAATTTGATAATTATTTTGATATTTGATTTAATTTGTTTTACATTTTTAAAGAATTTTTTGGAAGTAAAAAGTTTACTACCGTGTGTATAGTGTACAAATTACAAATCTAAACGGTTCGGCCTTATGAGAAATAAAAAATGCTCACCAAACATACTTTAATCAACTTAATTTACCTCATAAATTTTACAGGCTATTTCGTAACTACATGTGAATATGAATCCAAAACATGCACATACCTATCATGTACAACGATTTCTGGACCACATTTTAAAAATGTAAGTATTACAGTTGACAATTTTTGGAGAACTATCACGTCTACTTTGTATTGTGGTGATAATGACTGTTCACGAGAATTACATGTTTCTTTTGGAGAAAACGTATCGTGGCAAAATGGTAGAAAATTATCAGAACAACGTAGCGTTTCGCACGCAGTGATGGACGGTTTCACTTCTGGTTCTGCAACATCATTTAAAGCTGAAATAGGATTTCCAATCAAATTTTTAACCGCTAATTTAGGAACGGATATTCAATTTAACAAGTCAACAACGTGAGAAACCTCGATAGAAACAACATCTACCACCGGGTCTACCATATCGTATTCCTTGACCAGAAACAATTCAATGCAAAGGAAAGAAGTTGTGACATGTACAGCTAAAGCTGGCCAAGGAGTAAAATTACTTGCTAGAACAAACGCTGTACATTTTACAGGGAATTATTGTACTGCCGATACAGAAGAAAACAGCCCCTTATATATTTGGGTTTGATATCGGTTAAAGGATTTTCGAAAGATTTCTGCAATCCATTGGATATAATTACTTTTAATAAAGAATATTTTGAAATTTCGCGTTGTACGTATTTAGACTGTACAATGTTACCATTTAGCGGTAACGCAATATCCGCCGATATAAAATGTTCTACAGATGATTCTGATTCAAAAGTATCATCATCCGCCTCTTGTCTTCCGTATGATTCTGTTTGCACACATGCTTCTACATGCTGTGGCAACACTTACTGCTATTATTCTAATCCTAATTGGGCTAATGGGAGATGTTATAATAGAATGTACATTTTAAATATATGAGTACGACTTATCATAAAATGTATCATATTATTATATTTTAAGTGACGCCGTACTCATATATCATCTGAAGCAACTGCTTCATTTCTTAAAATATTTAGATGGCTGGAAAGTTGTAGGGGGGGAGGATAAAAATTGTAGATTTTGCTTCACAAAAAATGTTAGAGTTACCTAATTATAATAACCATTAACCACGTATGTGTTACGGGATAATTCATGACTGCTCAACCCCAAGTATTCATTGTGTTTTCTATGCTTCTTTCGCAGCGTCTTAGTTCAATTTTATGAAGCAGTTTATTTAAGTCTTAGTGGTTTGGCCTATTATTATATTATGTTCTTTTATCATGCCATAATATTTATTTAATTATTAACATTTAATTTTCAATAATTTTATGTTTTTATGGTATATCTGATAATCCCATGTACAAACAATAGATTAACATTTTAACAAACAAAAAAAACCTAACATTTTGATATGTCTAAATGGTTACAGTAATAGCCAGTTTAGAGCATTTTAATAATATTACTTATAGTTACGTGTAATATACTCAGTGCAAAAAAAAATATTACACGCAATTTAATCAGTTGTGTAAGATGCAACACCATGCAGTGACGTGGTAAAGTGAAATATTTTATCGGGCAATTAATTTTTTGAACCCCTTGACTCGATTTTGCCTACTTCATTATATATCATTCATAGGTATTACTGAAGTTATTATTCTTATTAAATATCGCGTATTCATACGGAGTTAGTCTTGTACTAACTAAGTACAGTTCGGATTAAAAAGTATGAAAATTGTAGAAATCTATCAAAATTATATCTCATAATATTATGAAGTACATTATGTAGGTGCATAATGTATATTTGAAAATAAAATGGACTGGCTACCACACTCATACGTGTTTTCTCCGTTGTCCAGGAGATACTTGCTGTAATGTTTACAGCTTCGTTGGCATCGAAAAATCTTACTTTTGTTAATTCGAGAACAGTTTATGCGGCGAGAACTATTATATTATTATCATTGCAATAAAAGCATAAATACAAACTCATGGATTCGACGATGTTAAACGACAAGTGGTACACGACATACCCTCTGGACGACTTCCAGTCGGTTCTACGCATGATATGTGACGAGTTGACGAAGTTCGCTTTGGCCGCCGTGACGTTGTTGGTCGTTCTGTTTTCCACGGTAAATGTGACCGCCAGGTTGGCCGAATGCGTGTTGAATGTGGCCCTCAGAGAGCCGGCGGTCATGGCCTGTCCACGGCAAACGACTAGCATGGTCAAGGCGTTGTACAACCGGCGTTCGGTCCGCTCGGCATTCACTGCCACAGTCGCGATGCTGTTGTTGTGGATGTACGTCAATACCGTCGTCAGGCCCGTGTATTTGCTAGTTGCCGGATCGGCCTTGTCCGTGGTCCAGTTGTGCGGGTCCGTAGTCGTAGCAGTCCTGGCAAGTGGAGTTCGCTGTGGAAAAGTATTTTTATAATCTAACGTGATATAGGTATTGTTTTTAAATATTTTATGTTACTTTTAACGTTACGATAAACTATAACGATGATTTATGAGAAAAAGTTTTTTTTACTTACGTTTATTGAAAAATATGAGTACCTACAAGTCTACAACACGATTCCCGTACAGCCCTTATCGACGAACGGAATCATGCACATTTTAAGGCAATCGATTTCGTACGTTTTTTACCTAAGATTTTCATGAGATGTTTCCAGTTGTCATTTGTTATAATTATAAAAAACAATTATTCGTGTGTAATTGAAACTTATAAATAGTAATGACTGCTGAAACGTTAACGGTCTCTGATAATTATAGTCTGATGAAGTTTCTCTTCTAAATTTTAGTAAATAAAACTATCAAGCCATAATCATTTATGTACGATATCGTATTTCAAAATAAATATGTAGAGTGATGTTTAAATGTCTTAGCAATAACAAAAATATTATGAGCTAGTATTTTTCTGTATACACATTCAAACAAATGACATTAAGGAAAATTACATTGATATTAGTATAGGATGGAACAAGTTTTCTAATATCTTAATTATAGATATTAATATATTACAACATATGAAAAATATAAATTTAACACACGTTCTATAGCTGTGTGGAGGGGGTAGATAAATCATATATAATAAGAGACCTGATTTAACTCAAAGGAATCATACTGTTCTTCAAACTCTTGTAAACAGTCTACGTGTTGCTATTGTTCTTAGTTCAGTGGTTATTACCTATCAGTAAAAATGTTTAAGTGTGATGTTTGTGATAAAGTTTTCACTATTAAGTGTAATATGTTGAGACATGCAAAATCGCATGAACAAATGAAATTTCCATGTGGTGAATGCAGTCAAATTTTCAACCGTCAGGATCACCTCGTTGACCATATGCAGAAAAAACATGGTATGTATTTAATTTAATATTAGTTAGATATAAAATAAGTAACTATGAATAATAAATATCGACTTTTTTATATTATATTGATAAAATACAAATGAATAACCGAAACTAGTCTAAATGAATATAATAATAATAATACAAATAACGTTACCTTAATATATATTTCATTACTCAAATGAATATTTAATAGTCTTTATATTAATAATCAAGAATTATTCACTAACATTACCATAAAAATACTATAAAAAAATACATAAAATAAATAATTGAATATTGTTAATATAAATTATAATATTAATTTATAAAACACATTTAGTACATAGTTTAGATTATAAGTCATGAGAACAACTTTTTATTATATAATTCGTCGTTATTAGGCTTCATTAAATATAGTAATGAATACAATTCGGCTATGGGTGTCACGGTTGAACAGCAGCAGTCATTGAAATTTCAATGCGGTTACTGTAATCAAATTTTCAATCGTCGGGATCGTCTCGTGAATCACGTACAGAAAAAACATGGTATGTATTTAATTTTATTAGTTACTAATAAAATTAAATTTAATGAAGCCTAATAACGACGAATTATATAATAAAAAGTTGTTCTCATGACTTATAATCTAAACTATGTACTAAATGTGTTTTATAAATTAATATTATAATTTATATTAACAATATTCAATTATTTATTCCTTAATATTTAATTTTATTCACTATACAATTTGTTATTGCTATAGAGTATTTTTATGGTAATGTTAGTGAATAATTCTTGATTATTAATATAAAGACTATTAAATATTCATTTGAGTAATGAAATATATATTAAGGTAACGTTATTTGTATTATTATTATTATATTCATTTAGACTAGTTTCGGTTATTCATTTGTATTTTATCAATATAATATAAAAAAGTCGATATTTATTATTCATAGTTACTTATTTTATATCTAACTAATATTAAATTAAATACATACCATGTTTTTTCTGCATATGGTCAACGAGGTGATCCTGACGGTTGAAAATTTGACTGCATTCACCACATGGAAATTTCATTTGTTCATGCGATTTTGCATGTCTCAACATATTACACTTAATAGTGAAAACTTTATCACAAACATCACACTTAAACATTTTTACTGATAGGTAATAACCACTGAACTAAGAACAATAGCAACACGTAGACTGTTTACAAGAGTTTGAAGAACAGTATGATTCCTTTGAGTTAAATCAGGTCTCTTATTATATATGATTTATCTACCCCCTCCACACAGCTATAGAACGTGTGTTAAATTTATATTTTTCATATGTTGTAATATATTAATATCTATAATTAAGATATTAGAAAACTTGTTCCATCCTATACTAATATCAATGTAATTTTCCTTAATGTCATTTGTTTGAATGTGTATACAGAAAAATACTAGCTCATAATATTTTTGTTATTGCTAAGACATTTAAACATCACTCTACATATTTATTTTGAAATACGATATCGTACATAAATGATTATGGCTTGATAGTTTTATTTACTAAAATTTAGAAGAGAAACTTCATCAGACTATAATTATCAGAGACCGTTAACGTTTCAGCAGTCATTAAAGGCTAATTAAAAGTGCGACACATTCACATTTC
>JANEHU010001494.1:0-10170 GCA_027563435.1 Nasonovia ribisnigri
TTGAATAATAAATATAATACAATTATTATTGATGTTGCATATAGTATGAAAAATAACTTGAATAACTTGCCCAGGCTTGAGTGATAGTGTAGGTACCTATTTAAATACTAATGTTTGTGAGTGCTGATTTAATTTTGAATAGTTAATTTCTTATTATTGTAATTATAATTGAGTAAATTATCATATATAGTACTATAAAACCAAATGATAATAGATTTAAATATACCTAACTAGGTATATCAGATTTATTATATAAGTTGCAGGCTTATATTTTATCAGCCAAACACAGGGATGGACTGGCCCAGATGGAAAGGCGGAGAATCCACCGGCTAACCATAAAATACATTCATCGTTTCACTCAGAATCTAAAAAATGAAAAAATAAACATTTAGTGAAAATTTCAAGTATTTACGATTTAAATTATATTTTGAATATAATTCATATTATCAAATATTTTTTCAATGATTGGAATTGATAAAATAAATATTGGGTGTAAATTTCAAGTATCTACGGTTATTCGTTTTTCAATTGCAATAAAATAAGATAATCATTCAATAAGAATTCTTTAATATACGGCTGAAAATCGTCATACTTTTAAAAAATTTAATTTTACTTTTCAGTAAACTTTTTTTTTTTTGGAAGGTAGGAAAACTTATGTAGAATCTTGTGTTAAACTTATAAGTTTTATATTGAAATAGAAAATTTTTTATGAATTTTTTCTCAAAATAATTTGCAATTTTTATGATTTTATTCTAATACTTCAGACCCCAATAAAATGTCTGTTGGTGCAAAAATATAAACTTGCACCACCCAATTTACGCCACTGAACTATAATATATAGAGATGTGAGTTTGTATTATACAGTGGTATAATACTGTATTATACGATGTATTATACACATGGTATAAAATAATTTTATACAGACGGTATAAAAAAAAAAAATAATGCGTTATTTTTAGTTATTACCACGATTAAAGATAAAAACTATTATCATTTATTATTGTTATTATTATTATTATCATTTACATGTTTAACCGTTGGCCGTCGCGTACTAATTCTAAAAATATCCATAGCTGCGTAATTTTATCCTTATCGACTTTATTAAACTGTATATTATTAATTGTTATTGACGTTATTGTACTAACCAAAAAGTTAGTAGATATATTTATATGCTAATTGACAGATAATAAGATTACTCAAATCCTAATTTTTTTTTGAAGTTTATTTGATATTTTAAGAATATAATTTACTATGAAATGTGAATTGTAATTAAAATGTTTTAAATTTAAGTTATTTCTAGTCACTAGGTGTATGTATTATGGTACCTACAACCTACATTATGATAGCATGACTAAATATTAATTTGGTGAATTAGGTCTAAAATAATTCTTGTATTATGTGTTTTTAAACTTTTTTCTGACTTTTACCCATTTTTTCGATTAATCCATTTTAAAATAATTCATATTTCATAATTAACAATGGGGTTATAACCTATGTTAAATTTCCTATAATTTAAGGTACTGCAAGGTTCTATACGGTATAATACTGGTATAATACCTGTATAATACGGTATTATACAAAACAAAAATAAAATACCGTATTTTAACATCTCTAATTATATAGATTAATATATTATCCATACAACCATACGACATACAATAGGTAAGTACTCTTCTGTTGTATGTATAGTACCTACATAGGTACTACGAGGTACTATACGAGAGTCACACTAAACGTATGTATTAAATTACATTTATATTATATTATTATAGCATTATATTATACAGTAGCCATTAAAAATTAATTATAAGCTATATACATACTAATATAGTAACGTCTATGTATCGATTTATCATATCATATCATTTTGTTTTTAAATCGATTTATATCGAAATAAATTAATAATATTCAACTACAAAAGTAAGTATGCAGGGTAATGACTAACGATTTTTGTTTTATATTTTATTATTAGGTACCTATTGGAATTGATTGGTTTACCGCTATAGTATAGTTACGCACTCAAAAGGTCAAAAATAATTTATTATTACTACGGAGATCAAAAATATAGGGAGAATATAATTATATAATTATAATAAATAAACCTATACCTGTATCCGTGTGACTATGTAGTATGTATAATGTTTATTATAATTTATAATATATAATATCGTGGCGACGTGGCACTTAAACGTTTAGGTGACTAAGAGGCTCTAATATAGTAATATTATATATAGTTACTTTTTCTAATTTTTACAGCAAGGGCAAAATCCATATTTAATGCACATCACTTATATTTTTAGTACCTATAGTATTATCACTTAGATAGAATATTAAATATTCTATCTAAGTGATATTATCCTCAGTTCTAACCATACATAATATAATAATATATTAATTATTACATGTTATGCATAACTTATGTTTTAATGAACCTTATGTAATACATTTTAAAATTTTTCTCACCAACTCCTCATACAAATATTTAGCAGTGTCATATTCTTGAATAATTAAAAACGAACAATTAAGGAACTTGTAAGTAGTAACCTTAAAATTTAACTATAGATTAGTCAATAGTCATACTCTTATTATTAAGTTGCATTTAAATCTCAACCTCAATTCAAATAAAAACATCCATATAATTGAGAGTAAGTTTATTATTTTTTTAATTTTTTTATTATTAATGTTTTCTTTTTTTTTTTTTTTTTTTTGATATTGTTGCTGTTGTTGGTGTTGCTGTTGATGTTGATGTTGTTGGTGTTGCTGTTGATGTTGTTGCTGTTGATGTTGTTGCTGTTGTTGTTGCCGTTGATGTTGTTGTTGTTGCTGTTGATGCTGTTGTTGTTGCTGTTGATGCTGTTGTTGTTGCCGTTGATGTTGTTGTTGTTGTTGCCGTTGATGCTGTTATTGTTGTTGTTGCCGTTGATGCTGAAGCAGCAGCCGCAGCAGCAGCTTTGGCCTTTAGGCTTTCAGCCAAAGTTACTGCTGCTGCGACTGCAGCTTCAGCCTTCCTGACAGCAAAAGCAGCCCTAGCAGCCTTTGCGGCTGCTCCTTCCGCCGCCGTCTTCTGGCAGGAGACAGCCGCATGGCCGTTCCAGCCACAATTCTCGCAACCTATGAAATCAAAAAAATTAATAAATGTAAAATAACAGTGAAATTGATTATTGTATAAGTAAAATGTTAAACGTTAGTAACTCTTTTAAGATTCTAAAAAAAAACATAGTTTGGCTATTACAAGAACAAAATATAGTCAGACTATCTAATAATTCTCTTTCTTTATATTATAATACAGTAAGTATAGACTCAAAAAATTGACCTATAATAGGTACCTACCTATAATAAATTCCAAATTAATCATATCACAATATCCATTAGGTACTTATAACGCGTTATACATCATCAACAAACCATGATACAGTCATAGATATATTATAATAGTACACTTTAGAAGTTTCAATTAGCCACGAATAATATTATGCAATCACAACAAAATAACTAAAATAGTTATTCTAGGTTTTCTAATATGTCATTTCGTCCAAATTTGAACTTAAAATGACTATAGAAGGAGCTTCTTTAACAAACAAATAAAATGTTATTGATATTTTTAGAAGAAAATGTTATCGTGTATAGAATATGCAAATATAAACAACCAGTGAAGATGTTATGTATCTACGGTCTTTTGTTTTAAAGTTACACCAAAAATCAAATTCAATTTTGATCTCCAAGCACCAACGATATTCACATTCCAATCGAACACTTTACTGAAGTTAAAAATAGAAACATTATTTCGACTACTTATCGTGTGCAAAGACACACAAAAAAAAACACACAACATTGTAAAATCAATACATTCATCGTCTCAGAATCTAAAAAAAAAACCTGAAACAAAACATTCGGGTGTGGCGTCATCTTAAAATATTGGAATTTCATGAAAATAGGGTGAAGACCTTCTCTGACGACTGACATGGATATCTTACTAAATATTATCTCTCTGAAATTTAATTAAATAATAAATGTACTTACGACGTCTGTTGGGACGTGAAGGGGCGTCACCACCACCAGCCACGCCACCACGACCACGTCCACCACGACCGCCGCGGCCGATGCCACGTTCGGCGGTGCCGCCGTTGCCGCCGCCACGACCGCCACCACGACCACGTCCACCACGACCGCCGCGGGCGATGCCACGTTCGGCGGTGCCGCCGTTGCCGCCGCCACGACCGCCACCACGACCACGTCAACCACGACCGCCGCGGGCGATGCCACGTTCGGCGGTGCCGCCGTTGCCGCCGTCACGGCCGCGACCGCGACCGCGACCACCGACAAATTCGTATTGACTGCAGCCGGTGCCGCCGTCCCACGGCCTGCCGGTGCCGCCGTTGGAAGGACTGCAGGTGCCGTCGCCGTCCCACGGCCTGCCGGTGCCGACGTCCCACGGCCTGCCGTGGTTCCAGCCACCACCACCGCCGCCGTTCCAGCCACCACCACCGCCGCCGCCATCGGTGTTGAAATAAACATTTATCGACATCTATATTATAGGGACATTCAATTAATATAGGTATAAAGTTCAAATGAGGTTTTAAGATTATATGGCATGTTGTATAAAAATATAATTCGGCAATAAATGGCCACTCTTATTCACCATTCATAAATGGTACAGAATTGTCATTAATATTATGTTTTATAAAATTAATAAATTAGGGCTGCACTACAATAATAAATAATAATGACTATTCTGTACATTGTGCTTAAGAGGGCGCAACACCCGCATGTGTTGTCTCCGTCTTACAAACGCGGAACATACAAAATTTACGCTCAGAAATTCAAGTTTTATGCCGTTAGCTTAAAAATTAGAGTGAATCGACTTATCATGATATTTGATGGTAAGAACATGATCTGTGTTTTGTTGGAAGTTTTTTTGCGATGATTCAGTTTTTAAGTGAGTTATGAGCATTTTTAATTTACATTTATTATACACGCATAACTCACTTAAAAACTGAATTATCGTAAAAAAACTTCCAACAAAACACAGATAATGTTCTTACCATCAAATATCATGATAGGTCGATTCACTCTAATTTTTAAGCTAACGGCATAAAACTTGAATTTCTGAGCGTAAATGTTGTATGTTCCGCGTTTGTAAGACGGAGACAACACATGCGGGTGTTGCCGACTGTTGCGCCCTCTTAACTAAAAGGACACAAATATGAAAATATGTTTAAAATAAATCAATTATGAATAAAGATGCGACAAGACGTGTCCGTTATCCGTTTATATTATAGAATAAATAAATACAACCACTAAACCACGGTTATTTATAGTTTTTCCAACAAGATAGGTACTGATCTAACGCGAGTGTCCAAATATAATAAGATGTATAATTAATTAAGGAGAGCGAGAATTATTTTTTACATTAGATCAATAAAATGGTGTTTCCTGAGTAATTTTTTTAATTAATCATTTGTATATATTTAACTAATTAAGAACCATGTTCGGCCAGTAGGCAGTTATCTACTGTGATTCAACTATATAATTTTATCTAATCCGTAATCGTATACCTATTGTTTCAGTTTAAATGTCTAATAATTGTTTATATTTAATTAATTAAAATTAGTAGGTGTAAAAAAATAATAAATTGTCAAGATTGAATAATATGCTATTTTACACAACATATGTTTTAATAGTATGTTAAACAAAATAAATGTAAATTAATATTATGTATTGGTAATCATATTATAGGATATTGACATATTATTATATTTTAAATATATTATAGATATTTGTTCAAATATTAAGAGTATAATATTTTAATTGTTAATATAAATATTAAAATGTACTTACATTGTTGATTGAGACTATTAATGTATACTGCTAGTGCTCTGTATAAACGCAGAAAAGTTAATGAAGGGCGATCGCGATTGTCGCCACCAAGAGTTAGACCGTTGGCCCGTCTTAGCAGTGAGCCGTCCTACACACCCCCACCAATCACATGCATCATGTACGTACTTCGCCTAGTGGCGAACGTGGGCAGTTCTCTATATTATATTTATTATTAAGTTCTTATTTGTTTTCATTGGCTAACCCCCCCCCTCCCACCAAACGGTTTTGCAACTGAGTCTGGCTGCAATTTAATGGAGTTCGTGGGTTTTTGATGAAGTAGTGCACATTCTAAAAAAATATAACCAATATCATACAATATAAATTACAGATTGTATTAAATAATTAATGTTTACAAATGTTGTCAATTTCGATAGAAAACAAAAACACAATTATTATTTTTAGATTCTGAGCGGAGCGATGAATGTATTATTAGTTTTACAATGATGTGTGTTTTTTTTTTTATTTTTTTTTTTATTTTTGTGTCTGTCATCACGTTTAGGACAGAAAAAATGCTTCGATTTTCTTCAATAGTACCTTTTCTGATAGGAAAGTGAATCTAGTTGGTACTTTGGGGGGTCAAAAGTCAAAAATTTCCCAGTAGTTTTCAAAGCACCGTGATAAACAAATGAAAAATTAAGGAAAAACCGGGAATTTTTACGGAAAACCAATTTTCGACAAAATCGATTTTGGTTTTTGGTATAACTCTAAAAGAAATGACCGTAGAGACATGAAATTTTGACCGAATGTTTATATAAGTATTTTCTACACACCATATAATTTTCAAAATATTCTGGCTTATTTTGAGCTGTTAACGGACATTTTCAGTTTCCAATTTTTTTAGTTTTTTTTTCTATAAATGTCAATAAAATTTTATTTGTTGGGTAAAAATCTTGAAAATTTAATAGTAGGCTTCTAATATATAGTTTCAAAGGCAGATGAAAAATATTAAAAATCCGTAGTCACCATTTTTTTTATAGGTAATCAAGTTCAAATTTTGACAAAATACGTAAAAATGACGAAAATGTGCAATTTATTTTGAGTTAGAAATTCATAAAAAATTTTCTTTTAAATCTAAGGTTTGAAAATGTAATACAAAAATTCTTAAATAAATCATGCACAACAAGTGAGTGTTGAGACTTATCTAGATAAATTTATCTAGATATTTCATCTAGATAATATTTATTTATCTTTTATCTTATCTAGATGAAAATGTGAACAGGTATCTAAGGGTTATCTAAGATAAAAAAATCGTTATCTTTTTAGTAATTATCTAGATAATATAAATAAACCGGAAAAAAATTTTTTGAGCACCCTGTATGCATGTAAGTTAATATTATGGTCTATGGAGTCCATTTTATAAAATATGTTAAATAGTCATAATGTAAAATATAATAACAGGATCAACAAAAATAATCTATGAACGTCGTAAATCATAATATAGAATTATTAAGCTATAACAGGAAAAATGAGTTCCCACTCTATAAATAGACCAAAATTAAATTAAATTATTATGTCAATGATAATAATAAACCGTACGGGCACTGGGTATTTAATAGTATTAATACTATGCGCGGAAGAACATTAGTAATAATATCATAATTGATTGTGCTTTGCTCGATTCTCGATTCATATTCAATAATAAAACAAGTCTTTTTTAAATATAACACAACTCTCCCATCTTCTGCACCCGTCAAAGCTTATTCAGTAGTGGGTCTCAAATAATGACACCTAAAAGAAATCGTCTAAGCGATAAGACTTTTGAAATGCTGCTATGTTGTAGGTGTCTTCAACTTAACTAATTAAACTCATAAAGATTGTTTTAATTTGTATACATTATTTTTTATTTTTAGATTCTGAGCGGAGCGATGAATGTATTGATTTTACAATGATGTGTGTTTTTTTTTTTATTTTTGTGTAAAAAATGCTTCGATTTTCTTTAATAGTACCTTTTCTGATAGGAAAGTGAATCCAGTTGGTACTTTGGGGGGTCAAAAGTTAAAATTTCCCAGTAGTTTTCATGAGCGCCGTGAAAAACAAATGAAAAATTAAGGAGAAAACGGGAATTTTTACGGAAAACAATTTTCGACAAAATCGATTTTGGTTTTTGGTATAACTCTAAAAGAAATGACCGTAGAGACATGAAATTTTGACCAAATGTTTATATTAGCATTTTCTACACACCATAGCATTTTCAAAATATTCTGACTTATTTTGAGCTGTTAACGGACATTTTCAGTTTCCAATTTTTTTAGTTTTTTTTTCTATAAATGTCAATAAAATTTTATTTGTTGGGTAAAAAATCTTGAAAATTTAATATTAGGCTTCTAATATATAGTTTCAAAGGCAGATGAAAAATATTAAAAATCCGTAGTCACAATTTTTTTTTTATAGGTAATCAAAGTTCAAATTTTGACAAATACGTAAAAATTACGAAAATGTGCAATTTATTTTGATTTAGAAATTCATAAAAATTTTCCTTTTTAAATCTAAGGTTTGAAAATGTAATACAAGATTCCTCATAAGTTTGCCTAATTTTATCAATAAAAAAAAGTTTATAAGCAAGTCATAATAAATTTTTATGAGCATTTTAAGTTTAAATTTTTACAAGATATTCACTCGATTTCTCATGTAGCGATTTTCTTATTTTGTTGCAATTCAAAAACGAATAACTGTAGATGCATGAAAATTTCACTGAATGTTTATATAAGCATTTTCTATACACCGTCTAATTTTGAATATATTTTGAATCTTTTTGAGCTGTTTACGGACATTGTCAGTTTTCAATTTTTTTAGTTTTTTTTCCAATAAATATCAATAAGTTTTATCTGTTGGGCCAAAAAGTGTAAAAATTTAATACAAGGCTCCTGATATATTAACACAATATCAGTTGAAAAATATTAAAAATACATAGGCACAATTTTTTTTATAAAGCATTTTAAGTTCGAATTTTGACCAAATACATCAAAATCTCAAAAATTATAAATTATTGTATTTAAACAATTATAAAATGGTCAGTTTTTATAACTAAGGATTGAAAATTTAAAATAAAGATTCTAATAAATAGTACATACTGTAATCAAAAAATATAAAAAAAATATAAACACAGTTATTTTTTATAGACATTTTAAATTCCAATTTAGACGAAATTACATATTAAAATCAATTTTAACGAGTACAAGTATATATTATAATATTTTTCTAGCATCACTGATAATTTTATGTTAATAATTAAATAATATGAATAATATTAATTCAACTTAGCAGCTACCATAAAATAACAATATCAATATAATTTCAAATATCCTAGACTGACATACCGTCCCCGCTCAGAATCGTTTTTCGTATAGGTACAATGATATATCATTGAATTCAAATTTAATACCATCCATTATACAGTGATCTACTTGTAACCTACTGTACAGCAGAGCGACATCCACTTGACTCCCTTTTTTTTTTGTGTTCTTATTTTAAAGTTGAAAATTTATTACTGATTATGTATAAAGTATAATATTATACTTATTAATTATTTAAATAATGTTCATTATTATTATATATTATGTACAATTTTAATTTGGAATTCTTAAGTTATTAATAAAAATAGATTTTTGTTTGGAAAATTATGTTTTTATTATAATTTATAATGCTTAAAATTTAAAATGTTTCTTATGCTTACAATATAAATGTTTTAAAAATTTAAAAATAATTTTTTATTAGAAATTTAAACTTCAAAATTGATTAATTTTTTCTAGTACTATGAGATATAGTAATTAATTGAATAAGTCTCATTGTTCAACTAATAATTAATTTTAAAATACAAAGTAATAATTATACTTTCATTAATCTTTGAATTATGTGAGTAAAAATGGCCAATGGGTAAACATTTATAAAGAATATTGTTGAATAGTCATTATTTATGTTAAAAATCTGTATTCCTAATCATATGACTTGCTTATAAACTTTTTTTTATTGATAAAATTAGGCAAACTTATAAGGATTCTTGTATCACATTTTCAAACTTTAGATATAAAAAGAAAAAATTTTATGAATTTCTAACTCAAAATAAATTGCACATTTTCGTCATTTTTACGTATTTTGTCAAAATTTGAACTTTGATTACCTATAAAAAAAAATTGTGACTACGGATTTTTAGATAAATTAATTTCCAATAGTAAAATAAAAATTTAATTGTTGGTTAAATTAAATTATTTTAAATATTTAAATTTTTATCTTTTTTTTATCTAGATAAATTTTATTTGTATCTTATCTTATCTGAGATAATTAAAATACATGTTA